>JASANF010005283.1:0-39864 GCA_030248245.1 Trissonchulus sp. WLG1_4
GGACTTTTTTACACCTACTTTTTTACACTGTAAAAAAGTGTAAAAAAGTGTTAAAAAGTGTAAAGACTCTAAAAAGTGTAAAAAAGTATTTTATAGCCTAGAATGATATTTACACGTTTTCTAAACTGTTTGAGACCATTTTGAAATTTTGTGACCGCCGAACCGGTAACATGTTTCAATTATCTGTCGCTTGCTTATGTATCGTAGATAAGCTGTTTCTGTTATGTAAAATCAGAAAGAAGGAGGAGTCCCATCTGGGGAAAACGCACGTCTTTATTTTGCCCCCAATTGAGCCATTAGCTATCTTTTAACGCTAGACAGAAGCGTGTCTATATAAGACAGTGTCAAAACAGTATCTATAGAAGTGTGAAGGACTGTTGTGAAAGAAGTTTTTGCATTGTGCAGGACAAAATCTACTTTCGGAAAAAACAGTAAGATGTAGTCACAAAATCTGAAACAAATGTTGGTTTCATTCCAAACAAGTTCCATTGTTGGTTGGTTGTACATTGTCCACAAAGCTAATTCAATCCAATGGCCACTACGTAGTACTCAAATTTCTTTAAAATTGGAATCCGACGTAATTTTTTTTAAATTTCGTGGGTAACTAAAAATTTAGCGACTCTCGCTGCCTGAAACTGTTCGCAGTACAATTTGGAGCGAAGTCAAAGAACTTTTCCAAAATCCAGGGTGACAAACCGTTGGTTTAACTTTACACGAAGTCCGTATAGTAATCCAATGTCTAAATCTAATCCACTAAATCTTACTTTAGAATAAGGCCCAAAATTTATCATTATTACATAGAACATTCAAACAATGGTACAACAAATACTGTTAGTGCGTTTGCGAATTTGGGTTTGCGGTAATCGCGTAATTTTGTCTTTTTCTGTGTCCAAGCTAATCACGTCGGTGTCTGAAGTCTCTTCTGTGTTGGTTGGCTCACTATTTGCGGCCAAAACCGCTCGACGTGACTCGATCACTTTTCGAACGTAATCCCAGACAACTTCGGGGTACTCGGCTTTTTCGTGGAAGGGGGGCAGGCTGACTAGGTCCATTAAATCGGGGGGCCGGGTTGATAAGGTACAAGTAGTGGAGCCGTGTAGTTTTTCCTCGTAGGATATGAGCTGTCGCCAGAAGCCGGGGTTGGGCAAAACAGCCGGCCGTTTCTGATGAATGGTCTCATAAGCTTCTCGTAAAGTTTGACCCTCGTTTTTCATCAGATAAGCCATGATTATCGATACGGAACGAGATATACCGGCCATACAGTGAACCAGAACCCGACCGTTTTCCAGTCGAACCTCTTCTATGAAGTCGCCGGCAATTTCGAACCAAACGTGCAACTGCGCTGAGTCTAAGTCTTCCATGCAAATTCGCAAATATTTTCCTTTCCACCAGTTTGGCTTGATTTGGCTTACGGTGATGTTTAGAATGGCTGTCAGGCAAAATTTTTGCGCATTGGCTTCTGTAACGGCATCCGCGCCGGATAAACAAAGAAACGGACGGATAATAGTTATTTCTCTCGGATCTGAAGACATTAGGCTTAATTAATTCATTAATTTATTAACTAGTACTTAATTAAGTTATCCAATAATTGCACAAGTTGAACATGGTGGCGTGAGCTTAGTGTGGTAGTGTGAGTTCGTGACTAATGAATGAAGACTGAGTTTGTTTTTTCTATGCTGATCTAAGTTTTACAGTGTTTATCGGTGATTGGTAGTCAAATGTTGTGTGAACGTTAGTAGGTTTTTATTCGCCTGAAGGCGGAATTATTGGAATCGTAACATTCTATGAAATGCATGTAAGACGATTTTCGTACGTATTCAATGCCATATGTTTATCACTGTGCTAGCTTATAGAATCAAGCGTGTTGCAAGCCTGGTGGGCATGAACGCAATGAACCAGTTTTATGGGCTAAATTTTAACCCATAGAAGCTGAATTTTATCAATTTCATGTAAAAAACTAAACCTTTGACAATATTTTTATGCAGCTCCCCCTTTGCTTTGGAATTCTTCAACTTTGCTACACGTGTCCCCCCTGTGCTGCAAAGTTTGTTTTGTCTAGGCTAGCTGTCTGATTGGCTGTTGGCATTTAACCACAGCCAATCAGCGTCTAATTTTAGAAAATTTGAACGTTCGAAATTTCGGCAAAAGATGTAAGAATGGAGACTCTCAGTGAGACATTTTTGTTTTGTAGAAGCAGGACCTATTATTTTCTTAACAAGCACGTTTTGCGAGTAAAGTTACATTTCCTTTCGACTGATTCTCTTGCGACATGCTTGTGTGCTGAGGATATTCTTCGAATATAAAACGCGGCACAAAAATTTTGAAAAGCCAACAGGTTTAACTAAACATGTCAGTATGTTATGTCACTGTCAGTCATAATTGAGTTCGTTCAGTCTAACTAAAGTCAGTGAGCGTTCTTGAAACCCTTGCGTTGCTTATAATTTCTGGTCCACAATCTCAGCATTAATAATCGAAAGCATTTCCAGGCCAAAGACTTTTGACATTTTTGCCTAGAGAAAAGCGTCTGTGAGGATACTTTTATCTGGCAAAACTGTCCCTGTGGCTCCGTGTTGGCCGCTAATTACAATTCTACTTTCAATAGCTGCACTGACTAATTGTCTAATTTACAATATTATATTAAGCGTATAAAAGTTTTGGCATAGTTCATTCATACTTAGTGAAACTTCTTTTTATTCCAGCAATATTGTACATTTTAACTGACAAAAAAATAGTCTCATATTATTTATAAATTATGCGTAACTAGGAGTACTTCTTGATAGTGTGACAATTTTATCTAGCTGAAGCTGTCAAAATGTGAATCACATGATGATGACATGTGATCCACTATTGCCCGTAACAGAGTGGGGGTTGCCCTTCTCACGTACAGCTCATAGATTTCTGCTGCAGACTCGCTGATATACAATCGGCGAAATATTGATGCAACAGGTTTTGTATTTATGTCGTAATACTGTGAGCAGTGTTCCAGTACTGACAGGACATGCGCGCTGCCTGTTGTTTGTGTTGTATGCGGATACATATATAAATAGGGTTGCGAAGTGTAAAAAAGTAAAAAAGTAAAAAAACGTTTTTTACACTTTTTTACAGTAGCAAAATTTCGGACTTTTTTTACAACTTTTTAACACTTTTTTACACCTACTTTTTTACACTTTTTAACACTTTTTTACACCTACTTTTCGCACTTTTTTACAAATATTTTACTAATTTTGCCAATTTCCAGAACAAAATTGGCCGAAAAAAAATTTCAAGTCTCGCATTTACCAAAATTTACTGAAATTCAAAGTCACCAAAATTTTTCACACAAAAATACTCATACAAAATTGTTTCCTGAAACTTATTATGTGGCTACAACACATGAGGAACTTTTAGCGTAATTTGTTATTTTTAACGAAGCAAACCCAGCGGGTACGGCCTACTCGCATTCGTGAAAGTTGAGTTATTTGTGCAATGGTACAATTTTAAAAAATTTCCAGCGTATTACAGTCTAGTGTGCGGGTGAATAAATCTGTAGAACCGGTATCCATGTGGTGTTTGAATTGCATTATTCAAAATTTTGACATTTTTGACGGGTCGTGCGGCGTGCTTCCCGACGGCCGTGTGGCGTGTAACGAAACCGACAGAAAACCAGCATTTGAAAACCAACCAACAATGGAACTTGTTTGGAATGAAACCAACATTTGGGTCAGATTTTGTGACTACAGCTGACGGTTTTTTCCGCAAGTAGATTTTGTCCTGCACAGTGCAAAAACTTGTTTCACAACAGTCCGTCACACGTCTATAGATACTGTTTTGACACTGTCTTCTGTAGACACGCTTCTGTCTAGCGTTAAAAGATAGCTAATGGCTCAATTTAGGGGCAAAATAAAGACGTGCGTTTTCCCCCGATGGGACTCTTCCTTCTTTCTGATTTTACATAACATTTACTACAATACATAAGCAAGCGACAGATAAATGAAACATGTTACCGGTTCGGCGGTCACAAATTTCAACCTGGTCTCAAACAGTTTAGAAAACGTGTAAATATCATTCTAGGCTATAAAATACTTTTTTACACTTTTTTACAGTTTTTTACACTTTTTAACACTCTTACACTTTTTACAGTGTAAAAAAGTAGGTGTAAAAAAGTCCGGACTTTTTTACATGTAAATTAGCAACCCTATATATAAACGATCTGACACACACACGCCCACAAAAACAGTGTATTTAAAACACTGTATAAACAACACTGGTTTTATTTCAAAGTAGAATTTTTTGAAAACTTAAATTAATGCCATTAAATTAATGCCACCGTTGCAACTGTAGCTTGGTTACATGAAGAAGTCTCGAACGAAGTGGCGCAATGGTTAGCGCGATAGCCTGGTAAACCGCAGTTTGGTGGGTAGATTCTCAGTCCGACATCTGTGTTTCAAATTTTTTCATTTCGGCCGTTTCATTTTCTACGACGGAATTTTACTCCTTTGAGGAGTCTACTTGTTTACTTGTTTTTTAAGCCCCTGATGGGTATCATTTTCCAGTTCATGATCAAGGCGTCAGTTTCATTTTTGAAGTTTTTTTACACGAGATTTGTTTCAAATTTCTTCCAAGAGCGACCAAAAGGAGGACATGTCTGAAACTAGTCTCAAAACTGCCTACTATCATTTTTATTAATTACTTATGCCCGCTTCCCACTGCAGGTTTAAGGTTTAAGGTAAAACATGAATTGAGCATATTGTACATTCCCACTGCATAGGTTTAAGGTTTAAGGTTTAACGATGTTGAAAAATTTCAACTTTTTGGTTTTAGGTTTAAGGATTCAGCCAATCAGCTACGAGTTGTAGGCGGAGCTTCTGCATTCAGTTAATCAGTTACGAGAGGAAAGTTGTTCAAAATGAAAATAACTTTCATTTGATGTGCATATTGTGATAAAAATTTTTTTTAAATTTTTTGGACAATTTTGTAGCCGTAGCAAAAAAATTTTTGTTTCCATATAAAATGATTACTCATATCATTGAAATATGCGGTTTCTTAGCTTTAAATTGATGTATTAAACTTAAGAATACGTTGAAGTTTTGCTGAGTTATTTAGCCGTGAAAATAGCAAATCCAAAATGAAAACCTACAAAGCTGATAAATCTTCGAAAATGTCAGATTTTCGATTTAATTTCTTAAAAAATTGAGTATGGCTTTTTGTAACTTTTTCAACGGAAATATGCAGTTTTAGGAAAGGTCTAATTTTTGAAAAAGTGAAACGTGTGGGCAAACCTTACAAACCTTACTTTTGCGTAGCGAAATTGACAACTTTTTTTGGACCTGGGTCCCAGCTGACGTTTGCGATTGAGTTGAAAATTTGCACAATGAAAGAAAGAATATAAATGCAGACGTGAAAGTTTTTCGATTTTCAAATTTTGGCCCGCAGCACTTTTTGTAGTCGCTCAAACACAACTGATTTTTGAAAAATCGATTTTTTGCAAAATCAAAAATAAAAATGAAAAATCGAAGATCAATTACGTCTAGATTTTCAAAAGATCTTTCTATCCATACCAAGATCGTCAAAATCAGTTGAAGTTCCGCTGAGCTAAGTCAAAAACAAAATTAGTGTGAATTGGAAATTCGACATGGTCATAAAATTTGACACATTCACATTAAAGTGCTAAACTGTATTGTAAATAGGTTTTTTGCTGTCTCTCTAAAATACAATTAAGGTGGTAGTGTCGCCAAAGCAGTTTTGCTCATAGGCTGCAAAATGAGAACTTTTTGATTTGAAATTGTACGCTCACTGAGAAACTACTGAAATGCCACATGGTGTCAAATAAATACTGCCAGGCACTAGACTACCAATATCAACCAATATTTTTAACCAATCGCCATTTGTGAGCCAGACATCACACAATAGAGACATAAAAGTTCAAAAAATCAAGCCAGATACCAGATTGGCCAGCTTGTGAAGTACATGTAATGTTTTGACGCACCATTTTTTGCCACAAATAAGAAAAATAAAAAATGAAGCTTCGTTTTTCTTTTGATTTCAAAATAAGTGTCTAAATTTTTTACAATTTATCATTATTGCTGTCAGTACCTTACAGGTTATGCACAGTTTCACAGTTCAAACAGGCATTACTCCACAACGACTCAAGCAATTTGCACTAAATTTTGTGTGCATAAACTAGAGCATATGTGCTTTTACTTTGTGTAAAGAATCTAAACAAAAAGTTTTTTAATTGTGACGAAATTATCGAATGTGAATAGGTTTTCAAAACGTCATTTTTCCGACTTTGCGACTTCACTGCTAACTGTATGCTGCATCAATTTTTCTGAAACTTGGCAAAAATATTTGCCTTAAGAAAAATTTTTAGAATATATAAAGAACGATGACCTATCTTTCACTGAAAAAGTTTTATAGTCGCGCAAAATCGACTGCTTTCGCGACACTACCCCCTTAAAGTGGTATTGCTATTTATTGCATGGGCTGAGCGCCAAACATGAGTTTTGTTGCTGAGCGCTACCTTAAACTGCCAGTGTGAATGAAACGTTAAACCTTAAACCTTAAACCTTAAACCATAAACCTTAAACCTGCAGTGAGAAGCGGGCATTATATATAACATTTAAGCCTACCACTAGAGAAACATATACTACGTGCCACGTGGTATACTTAGTACACTAGATTACTTAGTAATCAAACGTGGTACCTTGCCTTAATATAGAGATTTTCATTTAAATCAAAAGTGCATATATATTTCTGAAACGTGTTCTTAAGAAAAACTACTAAGATCTACCTGTTGCACCAGCTCTCGACTTTTTTTATGGGGGGTAGACATCCTCCGACCATATATAGATTTTGAGGGGTCCCTACTCCGCCCATCTTTCTCTCTGACATGTGACATGTATATGTGCCTTGAAGCGATCAGTGAATGTGTTCGCAACCTAATCTTGTCTGTATCATTGGAATTAAACTAGAATAATCGGTAGTTCAGAGTTCTTCTATTAATTTTTTTATGTTGCTAACCTTTCAATTTTTCTATTTTCTATTTCAGAAATGACGTTAACAATAGAGGATCCGGAATTGAGCCATTCGTTTGCAGCTTTGAAACCCCTTTGCTGCGATGTGCTACAAAAAGCCACAGCTGAAAGTTTGGATTCTTTGAAAACTTTTCTAAAAAGCCAAAGCCTGCCCGTGACGCATATACGACAACTTCAAGATTACATTCTGTTCCCGTTGCGATATTTGCTAAAACAACGCCCTAATCTAGCCGACAGGGACGAAAATGTGCTGTGCCAAATTTTGGATCTAATATCGTGGATTATAAGCCATAGCGATACCGATGGATGGACAACTTTTGCGGATTTGTTTAATCAGTTACTAGCTCTAATCACTGAAACGAATGATTCGACGAAATTAAGCTCGACAGTTTCGGATTCAGTCAAATTGTCCGTTAGTCTGTGTCTAATAAGTCTGCTGCAGTCGCTAAATGTAGACTTAAACTTTAAACAGCTATATTCTGAGCAATTTTTACCCGCTATTGGTCATGCAATTTATATTTTACTGCAAATAATTTCTACTCCGAAATCCAGTCTCAAGTTACGTCTCTCTTGTCTGCGATTTCTTGACCTTTTAATCGATCCAAAAGGTCAAAGGTCAACTAATAATCAGCTGATCGATTCAAAAGTTCAGAGTTCGGCCAATTTTGATGGATACTTTGACTATTCGGACCCGGTGATTTTTTGTTCAGCGAAAAATTTGGCCAATTTTTTGCCCGGAATCACAGTTTGCTTGGGTCAGCTTATAACAGCGGAAAGTAACCTGCATCATGAAATTTTGGAATGGACCATCAGAGTTTGCTGGAAAATCACTCGTTTGGTGATCAGTGATCGTTTTTGGTCCTTGGCTGAGGAAAAGATCGATCATGCTGCTGAGTGTGGGTTTTTTTAAACGTTTATATATATATTTTTACTGGAATTGCTGTTTTTTTAAGTTTTGGGTAATAGGAAGTAGAACTAATATATATTTTATAAGTCGGCTGCTGATATTTTAGGAAAGCATTAACGTGTCTATATATACTTGCTCATCTGAGAATAAGTAGTTTGCTTGTGGATGATGTCACAACTCTGGATTTTTCATATTTTTGCTCCAAACAATTTTGACTTTTTTTATATTTTTTTTATATTTTTTATATTTATATTTAGATTTTTTTATATTTCTCCCTCTTTATTTTCTCCTGACTTTTAAAATGTGTACAAAGTACAATAATGGATTTATATGTATATATTATTCTAGGCGACGGCTAATTTTGTCACACTCTAAAGTCTGATCAGAAAATGCTGAACCCTGAAAGCAAACAAGTGGCGTGATTTTTGTGACTACTCGCTGTACCTATATACTCTTGATGCTTGCAATTCGTTCTTTTCGCAATGAAATCGCGCGGTTTTTTTTGTCTCAGGTTCCAGCAGTTTCTGGTCCGACTTGAATTCATTTTACTTTTTCACCAATGGTTTTTTTTAATTCATTTTACTTTTTTATCAATGTTTTCTTAACACCTTCACTTATCCATTGTTTTCTGTTTTAGCCTCCGCCACCCCCACCTCCTGTCCTTCCAGCCCCAATCTACCATCTCCCCTGACCGCTGAGTGGCTAAGGTCCAGTTGTGCCAAATTGGAACCCCTGGCCACCGGCATTATCAGCATAGTTGTGGCTTATAACCATAGGATGGTGAAACGCAGTCTAGGCCAACTCTGCTACCAGCTGTGTGCAGCCTGTGGGAAGAACCTGAAAGGAATTGTGCCCAATGCTATTGACGCTTTGGTGACCCACTGTGCAGATGCCGATGAGGAACTTAGGTGAGAACTTTCGTTTTTTGCGGTGGTGTAATGGTGTTTTTTTGAAGTCGTGGATTAGGGTAAAGTGAATTAAATGGATTAGTTTAACTTCTATGTACGTGGATTAACAGGATTAGATTACCTCGGTTACTAAATCGACCATTGGATCGTATATGAATTAAATAGATTAGATTAACTTGATTAACTGAAAATTAGATTGTATATAAGCAGATGGACGGGAGGTGTAGTTGTAGAGATAACTCGATGATTTATTAATTATTGTACATATTAATCTCATTCAGATAATATTATAGTCGTGACCATAGATGCACATAGGGGAGGTCGGCACCCCCCCTCAGACATCTGGCACCCCCCCCTGGACCCCCACCTCCCCTCTGATGGCCAAAAAAGTGCCCCAAAAATGCGTAAAAAATTGAACAATTGGAAAACTTTCGCCTGAGGCCAAAAAAGTACCCCAAAAATTAGTTGAAAAATCGAAAAAAATCGATAAATTGTGCTGTCGCCGTGCAATGGCCAAAACTAGGGACCACCCCCCTTCCGGCAGGGTTCAGGCACCCCCCGCGCCGATTCACCGCCAATTGTGCATCTCGGTCGTGCCTTGTGTGTTTTTGAATGTCATGAAGCTGTATAATTCGTTTTTTTAGTTAAGTTAACTCATGTTAGCTACTGTAGTTTGGACACTGTTATCTGTTGGGTGGTCAAAATATATTCTTTTTTATGAACAGTTCAAAAGTTGAGTTTTTTATTACAGGCATGAAGCCTCCCTTCATCTCCAGAATTTACAGAAACACAGCCCGGAATTGCTGAATTGTACCATTGAAGATAATCTACACAAACTTTGCCTGCGACTGCCGTGCCTGGTTCGCTCCAAGCCTAGCCCTAGCCAGCTAACTGTTAGCCTAGGTCAACTGCAAGGCTATCTGGCACAATTCGAGACTGCCAGGTTACGCCGGATTTTGCTGGTTCAGGTTGGTTTTGAAAGCCTTTGGATTGCACTGTGTCAACTGGTGACCTTTGACCTGGGTCGGTCTAGTCAAGCTATAAGCGACTGGGAAGAGGAGAAAGGTCAAGCGAATCTGGAACCTTTGCCGATGCGATTTAGCTTTCTCTCTCAGCAAGGTCACGTGAGACAGCTCTGTAATGCTGTACGCTTATTGGCTGAAAAATTGGGAAACGAGAATTGTCAACTTTTGATTTCAATTTGCCTACATTTAGTCGAGACGAATGATAGTTTGAAGGTAGAGTCGATATTTTTGATCAATAAAATTCTGCTCTCGTTTGCAAAGATGAAATTTTCAACGGCTGAAGTAACTATTGAGCCGATTTTGCAATATTACCAAGAAGAATTGACCAGTTTAGTAAACGCACAGCAACCTGCGGATTCGGAAATTTGTGAAAAACAAGAATCGGTTACCGTGGAAACCATGGAAATTCGACTACTATTAGAAGGTCTAAGCGCCTGTGCTATGGTTCAGGAAGAAAAATTTGCCATTCGATTTTTGGATATTTTATGGCTTGTACTTCTTGCTGCGTCGAGTAACCAAGTTGAAGTTAGTCATGCGGCCCGAATCACTCTGAAAACTTTCGCTGATGTTTGCTTTCCGGAAAATCAGTGTTTATTTGTCGTTTATTCGGATTATTTAGTGCATTCTGTTGGACTGAAACTACGACGTTTAAGTCTCTACCCCCGCACCCCCCTGGTTATGTCGGTGATTTTTGAACTGGGATCACGTGATATTTTGACAGCCTTTGCTGCCCTTATAAACGATATGCTGATTTCGCTAGATGAACATTATTTGGATCAATATGTGCTGTTTTGGAAAGTTTTCGGTACTCTGGTCAAACGGATTCACTTTTGGCAAGCTGAACTTGAGGAAAACATTGAATCTGAGAGTAAGTTTGGGCTCAAATATGCGATTTAGAACTAATTTTCTCAAATTTTAGGTGTTCTGCATAATATTCCGACGTTTCAGAGAGTATAACATACTAAAACGCGGAAATGTCTAAATTTTTAGTAAAAATGTGCAATCAGTTAGCAAAATCATGATGTTTTGTATATTTTTCGGATTTTCGTTAGGTTTTTAGTATTTTACAGCCATATGGAGCAAATTTTAGTGTCATGGCACTTTTCTCACGTTTTTCCAACAACAAGGAGGGGTATTTGTCCGTACGTCTGACGGTAGGGCTTGTCCCTTTGTATCAAATATGTGGGGGTTGCCATTTGACCCCCCCTTGAGAACCCCTGTAGACATACATTTATGAGGGGGGATAGGGGGGACCCCCAAAATCGAGGAGCCAGGGGGAGGGTCCCCAAAATTCGGGCAAAATTTAGAAAAACTGGCCCTTTTTGCAAAATTTGGAGTATTTTTGCACGATCAGGGGGCGAGGGTCCTCAAAATTTGGCCGGAGAAGGCCCCCCAAAATTTTGACCCCGTTACGTATATGCCTGTACATAGTACATATGTGGTGTTAATCTTAAGCCTAGTTCATAGTAGTGCGGAAGTATCCGTAGTTGTCCGTGTCCGAATCCGTGGTCCGTGTCCGAAAGTTGTCCGTAGCCTCTGTCCGTGTCCGTGTCCGTAAGCAGCATTAATTCATACTGCTACGGACACTCTACGGACAGTGCGTATGCATATAAAATAACGCCTATACATTCTGCAGTGTACCAAGCGTGTGAGAATGCAACCTTCGAAAAATCAATAAAAACGTACTAAGCACACTAAAATGCAGCTACTGAGCTCAAATTACGAACGATTTAACAAAATTTTCCAATGCGCGGAGGAATTTTATTTGTACGCAAACACACGTGACTAATAAAGCTTTTATTTGATTGGCTAGTTGCTTACGGACACGGACAAAAGTTGAACAGAATTCAACTTGTCTTCCGGACATCCGGACAGCCTTTACGGACACTCTCGGACAACTTGTTACGGACATCCGGACAAATATGAATTAAACTACTCTTACGGACACGGACACGGAAACGGACAGCCCTTACGGACAACTATGAACCGGGCTTTATCCGTTCGTTTATCTTCGGTTTCAGTCCCACTGATGGAAGAAGCATCATTTGGCGACGATTTTGAAGCCAAAGCCGACAACCCCGAATCAACCCTACCCTTGCACGCAGAGCTGGTAGTGAAAATACTACACCGGACCAAACATTTTGTCTCTAGTCCCCATCCCCATCTGCAGTTAATTGTACTGCAAACGATGCAAACTGGCTTCCAAATTCTAGCCTCACGCGAGCGTCAACTGTTGCCCTTGATTCACCAAAATTGGGCTCCGCTTGTCGCTAGATTCAGCTTCCAGACAGCTAATTTGCATATTTGTCGCCAAGCTTTCAGAGTTGTCTGTGAGATGGCTCAATTAAGCGGTCGTTTTGTGTATCGGAAAGTTAAGGACGATTTTTGGCCTTTCCTCATTAAATTTCTATGCGATCAAGCCCGGCTTAGCCTTTCTCAGAAGTATATTTACCAACAGACCCCCGCCTACAGGCTTCAAGTCGATATTTTGACCCATCTAGCCCCTCTGTGTCGAAATATCAGTATTTTAGAGGGGGATTTTGAAACATTGGTCCAGCCTGTGTTTCGATATTTCCATGAGCATCAACCGAAACAGTTGCAAACTCTTGCTGTTGCTTGTCTACGAGAGATGAAAGAATTAAACGGTCCAGTTGTTAGTAAATGCGTCCATGAACAGTTTGATAGATTGTGCGAAACGAAGGAATTGTATCGGCAAAATTTTGATCAAATTTATCACTGATAATATGTGACCTAAGAGTACATGGATATTTTGAGTTTGAATTTGTGTCATAAATGTTTAGTTTAGCTGTTTTATGGCTATCGCAGGAATGTAATGGCACGTTAAATGAAGTGAAACTGTCAGATCTAGGGGGTTGGGGTATATCAGTTAAAAGAGTAACTCTAAAAGTCATCACTGCTTCTCATGTTGTAATGCCTACTCGGCCTGTGGTAAATTATGAAATATCTTGAACGCCATGCTTTGGTTTGGCTGGGACTGGGATTCACAAAGCGCGTTTGACTTAAATCAAGTGGAACATGTGATCAGCGATGAACTGCACATAGAGTTTTTTATTCCAATTTGGAAAGAACGCTTTAGATCAAGTTTACGGCTAAACACTTTTTGTTAATTTCGACCCTTATACATGCGTACGCAAACACACATAGTCCAAAAGAGATTGTATCTTTTTCCCGTGGGCGAGAGTAAATTCAGAAAACTTGTAAAATTTTGTGCCCCGGTCCAATGTTTACCTCTGATATGGGTTCGTTGTTTTTTGTGATTACGTTACCACATTGTTAAATATATATAGTTTCTGCTATTAAAGTTGGGCGAGTATTTTTTCGATGAGGTGCATTTTCTCGCTTATTGTTTTGTAACATTTATATATGCTGATTTGCGTGCTCAATAAAGCTTTTATTTAAGTTGTTTTGTAGGTACGCAGTATTCTTAAGCCTGGTTGATTTTTATCAGGTTTTAGCTGACCCACTGGTCAGCTTACTTGAAAGTCATGCTTAATACTTAACTGAAGGTTTTGCCGCAGATTGGGCTTGTTATACTAAATTCTGACCAAAAAATCCTGAACCCATAATGGTACAAACATACAATACATACATACAGGATAACATACAAAGTAACGCGCCATCAAGAGTAAAGCGAGTACTCACGAAAATCGCGCCACCCGGTTTGTCTTGGGGGGTCAGCAATTTTGGTCAGACTTTAGTCAGTCAGCTTTGTACGTATCTGTCCGTTAAGCCCATTTCATACTTGTCAAAGACCGTCCTTCGTGAAAGGGTTGTCTTGTCATTTTGGATTGATTCAAGCTCCCGCAATGTCATAATTTTCCCTGTACCTAGCTTGTGACTGAATCATCCTTGTGCTTACTAACTTGGGGATTGTCCTTGTCTCCCTAAACGAAGTTAATGTGGTATGTCTATTTTCTAGTAGGTATGTAATGTAGTTAGTGCTTTTTGCTTTCCATGCAACCATACGAGTCTCGCTGTAGGAAATTTTAATTTTCTTTTTGGCTGCTATTGGGGTTGATCGTACCGTTATTTTAATAATTAATATTGCTATTAAAAATCGTTATTAAAAATACTTTTAATATTAATTATTTTATTAATATTAATATTAAAAATAATTGAGCAGCGCTATTTATATTAATATTTAATTAAAAATAAATTAGGGCGGCTATTTCCTAATATTAAAATTAAAAATAAATAGGGCACTCTATTTATATTAATATTACTATTAAATATTTTGGACACTATTAATATTAAAAATGGCGTTATTTTTAGGCTATTAGTATTTTTAATAGTACTTGAAGAGTCAATCAGTACGCTGTCATCTTGTCAATGACCGGCAATGTTACTCAAATGTAACACTAGAAATTGGGAGTTTGCTATGTTTTACAGAACTCTAGCTTGAAAACTGCTTTGGTATTAATTAATATTAAAATTAATATTAATATTGAAAATATTTGAAGCTTCTATTTATATTAATATTAAAAATAAAATCAGAAAAGCTATTTATATTAATATTAATATTAAAAAAAGTTTGACTGGCTATTTATATTAATATTAACATTAAAATAAAATCGCAGTTCTATTAATATTAATATTTATATTAACAATATTTGGATTTGGAGGCTCCTATTTATATTAATATTTATATTAAAATTCTAAAGCACTATTAAAATAACGGTAGGTTGATGTAACACCTCAAGGTGCATTTGACAAAACGAAATGATTTAATGAACTTTGAGTGAGCACTAAAGGTCACATGAAAAGCACTGCTCCGCTTTCTTTTGTCCTTTGGTGTATAAATCAATCTAATCTACCCTAGGGCCAAGAACATGCGGTAGGTACCTATGGAGCCTTTAACCCTTTCCTTTCAGACTTTTTCTAAATTGCACCACGTCCAAGCTTTGGCTGGGATTTGATTTGCTGTCACAGACTGCGCACGCTTCCCAGTGACTACCTACTTTGTGGCACAACTAGAGTTTCTTCGCGGGCCGGTAGCGGGCCGCGGGCCGGGCCCAGGGGTGGACGCGGGTCGTGGGTACCCGCGGGTTGGGTTGGTTTGGGTAGGTTACCCACGAGTGTCGACTGTCGAGCCGCGGGTTGCGCTGGGTCGCGGGTCGAAAATTCTGACCCGCGTCCACTCCTGGCCCGGCACGGCCGGGTTTTTTGAGGGGTCGGCCCGGCCCGGCCCGTCAAAATTTTCGGCCCGCCACCGGCCATTAAAGCAATGGGTAATAAGAATGCACTGTTGGTAAAAACTAAAATGGTAACAATTACGTACTTATGCCACATTGCCACCCTTACATATGCGGTCAGTCAATGTATTATTTCCTAAAGTTACTAAGGTTCAATAATGAGTTATAGAATTTTATTCGTCTAAAATTCTCTAGAATTTGAAGCCAAAAGTGGAATTTTAGAAAACATTGTGCATAATCGTTCAAAACTTTAAAAAAACGGTAACTTAGTTTAAATATTAACAGTATGGGCATCCTAGCCTTCGAAAAATTTGAATTTGAATTAGATTCAAAACTCGGTTATTCGTACGTACTGACTATGGTGCCTAATACGGTAGATTTTGTCATACGTGGTGCAGTGGTGCACTGGTGCAAAAATCGGGTAGATTTTGGCAGCCAGCAGGATAGTGTACTTATGTGGTAGATTTTGTAACGGGTGGTGCAAAAATCGGGTAGACTTTGGCATAGTGTATTCACGTGGTAGATTTTGTAAATACGCGGCCGGGCCGGTGGCGGGCCGCGGGCCGCAGGCCGACCAGTAATAAAATTTGAATTTTCACGAAATTGCACAATTAACGGTCAAAAAGGCTAAAAATTGTATACATAGTCTAACACTATCTAACAAAGTAGCTTTTCCCTGAGCCTACCTATGTCATATGTACCTATGTGCTTTTGAATTAAATTTTCAAGAAATTTCTAAATTTGGAATGTTAACACATGTATGACCACACCACACATGTAGTTGAGTCGAGTGGGATTGGGGGGAAGACCGATCTCCAAAATTTGGTGCCACTGCCAGGGGAGAAAGTGGGTCCTAACTCCCACCAAGGGTAAAACAGGATAGAAGGTTCCGCCGTGAGCGAAACGTCCATCCAAAATTAAAAAAAATCGGCCATTGTTGTTGGCACTTAAAGAAAAAGTAAAATTTTCCGCAGTTTTGTCAGTTTTGCAACAAGGGGGGTAATTAGCTTATATGTCGTGTTTTTCGAAAGTTTTGGATTTTTTGGAAAAATTTGGCAATTTTTAAACTTGGCCCAGCCCGCGGCTCGGCCCAACATCGGCCAAGCCCGGCCCGCGGCCAGGCCCGGCGGCCCGGCCGCAAAATTTCCTTAAGGAAGGAACTCTAGGCGCAACTGTCACGCCAGACCACTCGGCCACCAGCTCGCTTCACTAGGATACCTAAGGTATGCTCATGAAGGATATGATTTTGTGAAACATCAGGCCGACATGTTTCACTAGTGTGACATAATGCAGTTAGTAGTTTTAAAGCCACTGTGGGAAGGAAAGGGTTAATAAGAGCTTTGATTTGAAAATGTTTAAATGATTCAAAAATGGTATGGGCAATTTCGGTACCTAACTTAAGTTTCGTCACCAAGTGCAACACAACACACTCAATCTAATTTGACATCAATCTTTTTGCGTAGGCTATATAGGTACTTCCGTGTGATTCCCTCGGTTTTTGTATCTAACATTCTTCGATACAATCAGTTCACCGGTTCAATCCTAACTGACGGTGACGGGTGGGTAGGTTGCGTCTCTCGTATGTCTCTATTGTTCCTACTGTTATCTTTCTGCATTGATGCCTTGTTGTCTCCGTATATTTCTACACCTATAAACCCGTTTACTATTACCTATAAACCCGTTTACTATTCGTTGCGCTTTGTCTCCTTGCTGCGTTAGTAGATCACAGTGGGGTAGGCGACTGATCACCTCTCTGCTCGAACCTGATCACGCTCACCGCTTAAATTTCGGGGTTCAGCCAGTTTTGTACTGAATATAGCAGTTTTAATATCTACCTAGCAAGACAAAAATTCAGACAATCCTAAGTCAAATCGACATAACTTTATTGTTGATGGTGGAGCTAAACATTACACAACAGTACAACAAATATAATGACTACTCGTATGATATACAATACAATCTGCAATGCCAATATTCAACAATCGCACATAAGGGCCGTATTCTGAACCTTGAAGAAGAATGTCTATCATTTAAGAAAGCTAAAAATTACAGGGCATTTCTTAAAAAAACTTCTGCTCTGGAGTATACGGAAACTTATTTTTTGTAAACATATACATTATACATAAATTCACCACACCCTGATATTAACACCCGCAAAAGTTTACAAAATATGGCAACAATAATTCCATTATTAATTCTTATTAATTGTTATCAATAGAAAGTACAAATATATACATATTTTCAGTTCGATTCAAGTAAAGTTAATGTAGATTTTGAAGCACTAAAACATGATTTTTTCAACAAAAAGACATAAACATGTGCAGCACAATTAGAAAAAAGTATTCGATCAGAATGACATACTAGATATATACTACCATATACACACAAAAACATTAAATTAAATAGCAGGTAAAAATAGAACAAAATTACAAAAATAGTTCAATACTAATAGTTAAGAGCAAATTGCGGTAAAAGCATCATAAACACGGGGATACACGGCCATTGTGAAGATAAAATACGCTAAAAACAATTCACTACACACCAAAGATTGCGTTTCAGAAAACATGTGAGGCGAGAGTTAAAAATTTTTCCAAGAAAATTTTAAATGAATAGCTAACTTATTAGAATAAATTGTATCTTAATTAATTTTTTATTATTTGAGCAAGAATATTTTTTGTAGGATTACACAAGCTTTATGAAACGCAAAATACCTGCAACTAGGCCTATAAATTGCAAATACACTTATGTAAGGCTCTTCAACATTTTTTTTACATTGAAATAACAATAAAACATAGCTATTTCTTGAACAGAATTTCAAATTAAAAACGGATTAAAGCATAAGCTTTGCCGAAATTTTACATGAGCTGAGTTCTGGAAAATATTCTCAACTTAAGGGGGTAGTGTCGCGAAAGCAGTCGATTTTGCGCGACTACAAAACTTTTTCAGTGAAAGATAGGTCATTTTTCTTTATATATTCTAAAAATATGTTTCAAGGCAAATATTTTTGCCAAGTTTCAGAAAAATTGGTGCAGCATACAGTTAGCAGTGAGGTCGCAAAGTCGGAAAAATGACGTTTTGAAGTCCTATTCACATTCGATAATTTCGTCACAATTAAAAAACTTTTTGTTTAGATTCTTTACACAAAGTAAAAGCACATATGCTCTAGTTTATGCACACAGAATTTAGTGCGAATTGCTTGAGTGGTTGTGGAGTAATGCCTGTTTGAACTGTGAAACTGTGCGTAACCTGTAAAGTACTCACAGCAATAATGATAAATTGTAAAAAATTTAGACACTTATTTTGAAATCAAAAGAAAAGCGAACCTTCAATTTTTATTTTTCTTATTTGTGGCAAAAAATTGTGCGTCAAAACATTACATGTATTTCACAAGCTGGCCAATCTAATAACTGGCTTGATTTTTTGAACTTTTATGTCTCTATTGTGTGATGTCTGGCTCACAAATGGTGATTGGTTAAAAACATTGGTAGATATTGGTAGTCCGATGTCTGGCAGTATTTATTTGACACCATACGGCATTTTACTAGTTTCTCAGTGAACGTACAATTTCAAAGCAAAAAGTTCTCATTTTGCAGCCTACGAGCAAAACTGCTTTGGCGACACTACCACCTTAACTCGATCTACGTCCCAGAACTGATAATCCAACTTCACTTAAAAAGCACAGTTTAGACCGAGTCTAAAGTTAAACACCTTTTGTGAATCCCGACCAATATATATCAATAATCTACACGAGTGTATGGCGTTTCATATGAAGCGACAAATGGTCTGATCGAGAGAAAGCGCGCTCGCAAAGGGAACACTGAAAGGGTCGATCCCCAGTGTGTTTTCGGTAGTGTCGAGTCAATTCGTCCGAACGCGCGAACTTCCACCCGCAATTCGGCCAGTCGCAGCTGTACGGCTTCTCACCTGAAACAGAAATAAAGTTTGAGTTTAGACTGCGTCTAGGTAGACTGAACTAAATGACTAGTATGTATGTGTTATGTATGTATTGATTGAACTACGTAAGCTGAACAACGAAATTCTTGTCTTTAAGATAGTTACCTATGTATATATGCATGTAAATACCTAATGACGTTTTGAGAAATTTTTTGCGAATATTTGAATATGAAACTTTTTGCTAATTACATGACACATGTGTACTCTTCATTGGACTATTATATGTACATAGACATTTAATAAAAGAATAAATAATAAATAAATTAGTAAATTAATAAAATACCAAAAATTACTACCGAATAAAAATTTATTTATTTAATCAACAAGTATATAATATTTAATTAGGCTTTTTATTAAAGCACACTAATTAACCTTATTTAAAACTTTAAAATTAAAGTTTCAAAACTAACCAGTATGAGTTCTAAGATGAGCTTTGAGATGACTGGATTTGGTGTAGGTTTTGTCACAACCCGCGTGAGTACAAACGTGGATGACGCATTTCTTGATCCGAGTAATGTTTCGACTTTTTTTCGTGACCCCTTCAGTCGTTTGAGCCCGACGACCTCTGACCTTTGGTTTCGACAAAAGCAGCTGGGGGGAGGCGGGAGGGGTGACCAGAATTGTGCTAGGGGGGGAAATATGGCCAGCGTTGATTGGATAATAGGAATTCAGATAATAATTGTCCGGGGCTGCTGATTGGCTGGGATCTGCCATTTGGTTTCCGGGACTAATTGGGGGTGAAATTTGCCCAATAGCAGCCGAATAAGACGGCGGGCCAGCCACAAAATGGGCCTGTGGCCAGTTATAGTTTGTGGCCGAAGAGTGGCCAGAATAGGCCGGCCTAAGATAGCTCTGAGATGGCACCTGTTGATCGTAGGACTGCAAACTGGGACTCGGGCTAGGTTCGGTTTTAATCTGGCTCAGGCCTGGCCCGGATAAAGAATGGTCCAAAATAAAATCCAGATCCAATAGTTGCTCCAGTTCTGATGCAGGCGTTTCTTGAGGGCTTGGAGGGGGCTCCAATTTGGGGGTTAGCAGGTTTTCCCCACTAGCCCCCGGATACGGGGGTGGGGGCTGTAGAAATTCCGGAGAGTTTTCCGGATTTTTGGGACTTGCAAAACTGACTGGAAAATTTTCGCTCTGCAGAAAACTTCCAATATCTTCCCACACCTGCAACATAACGCACAAAACTATGTTTCGGATGTAACGCTGTTAAAACTATCTATTATCACTATTTAGACATAATTCTTATCAGTTTGCGTTTAGTTTTGCAAAAGTTACGTTAGAAGCTGCTGATTTTTAGCGGCCTAGAATGTACTGGCGTCTAAATTGGCGCCATTTTCACCAGATTAAGCGTAGCGTTACTTCTGGCGTTGATAATTTAGACAACAAAAGGCAAAACTTTAAAACTTTTGTCTAGCTCAATTTTTAACTTCAGTGGAGCGTAAAGTTTCAAACCAAAAGGTCACACAGACACTGAATGAATCGTTACGTCATTTTTGGCGTAAAGTTTGCCGGATGAACGATCATATGTTTGTAATGACTTTTGGCGCTTTAGGTTTAGGTACGGTTCGCGAACTTTTTTTGCTAGGTTACGCATAGCCGGACTGTGTAGCAATTTCCAAGTTTTTTTACAATATACTTATCTCAAGGCCTATAGATTCTATTAGATCATCTTAACTTTCTCAGGTCTATTCCTATCGGCTATTCTTGAATCATGAAATTTTGGAAACAGATGCAAGCAACTGAGACAATTTGCTCTTCCAAAATTTGTCAAAATGGTAGTCATAGAGTTAAATATAGTTAATCTAATCCAGTTAATATAATTTGCAACAAGATTCTCAGTAAGCAAACATTACTTAAGGAACAAGTATACTGCCTTGTGTAGACTAAACATTGCTTAATATACAGGCCCCACGTAACTGAGGGGGGTGCCGGAAAAACTGATCATATGGCGCTGCAATTCAAATACTCAAATTGTGGTCATATGGTGGTCATTTTGAATAAGTAAATTAGTTAAACTGAGTCGCTCTTAATTAATTGTTAATTGCAAGCAATTTTAAAACAATAATCTGCAATTAATTCATAGCAGCAGGTCGTATTCAGGTGGTAGTTACGTTTTCGAGGTTCCTCATAAGTGGGGGAGGAGTTATGCATTGTTATTGCTCAATTGAGTGGACAATTATGACCCCATTGTTCGTTAAATCGCAGAGCAAATCATTCAATGCTAATCCACTTATTACAACTGACACAACGTGTGAAACTAAGGATATTTTGTACTGGACAAATAGACTTAGGCAAATAACTGCTTAATAAAAAATGTACCTACTGCTACAATTTTGTAATCAAAACATCTGTGACATTAAACTAAACATTAAATTTATCTCTTTGTTACTGTAACTTACACAAAAAATGCTCAATTAAACAAAATATTAATTTCTTTGAAATTATATAGTTGCATGTTAATTGTTTAATAGGTTTAATAGTTATGGTTGATTAATAAGCATCCCCACAACTGCAAAAAATCTGCACAAATAGGTTGGAAAGTAAAACTGTTTTATTCGCATAGACCAAATTGAAATTAACCCGGTTAGATTACTTAAATTAGCTGTATTAACAGATGTTTATCAAATATAGTATTAAATGAGCTAAACAGCATAGCTGATGACTAAAGAACAGTTAAACCACATTTTAGTAATGTGCTAAGTTCAAGTAACGAATTAATTAAACCTAAAATAATTAAATTAAAAGTTAATCTAATACAGTTAATTAAATTTCTTTTCTAATACATTATATTTTTCTGTAAGCCAATAATTAAGTAATGATTTTAGTTTAAAGTTTCTTAAAATTCAATTATTAACCAAAATTACAGTTTATAAAATAAAAAAATAATTCAGTAAAGTATTAATAAAACAAATCAAGCCTCTTACCTGGGAAATATCTGCCGAATCGGCCGAAGTTGAAGCCATAGAATTAATATCAATTTGGTTTGTAATAATCATCTTGTAATTATCGAAAATATAGCACTAAGAGAAATCCAAGTCGCAACCATGAAAGACAATCTAAACAGACAACCTTACTGTAATAACATCTGTTGAAAACTGACAACTGGAAACAAACAACCAATCAGGATTCGTCTTGCTTTTCTGTCAAAAAGCCAGCAGCCAATCAGATTGCAAGTTATTTTTAGCATCCTTTATAAGTTGCACCACTACTGCAAAACGTGTTCGAGGGGGTTACGATACTTAAACTTTTCTTATGTCGTAGTTAAGTAATAAAATTTAAGTGTTAATAAATTGTTACAAAAGTTGTGATAAATTTAAACTATTAGCTAATGCGTAGGGTGCGTTAGCTTGTTGGTTTGTACAACAGCGTTAAATCCAGTGACCCGGTGAACACTGCAAACTACAGTGAAAACAATGTTTGTTCTGTACACTACTGCCAAACGTCAAAACTGGTTTAACGGCGTGTAACTTTTGATAAACCGCGTTTGCATTCAACTTTTTTTTCAGTCGTCAAACTTTCACGACGACACGTCTTAATTTCAAAACATTAAAATTATTGTTAAACACTTAATTAATGACAAAAACCGATCATGAGTCAACTCCGTTTTACCTTTAATTGAAAACAGATTAAATTCGATAAGCTTCAGATTAAAATCTTTTTAAACTTTTTTTCTGGATTATACTTTCGTAGTTTGATTCAGAAATAATCTCAATTTTGTGACGCTGACATTATCACTAAAATTTTATACTGACTAAGTTTTATCTTGCCGAATTTGGTCGGTAATTAACAATTTTTCGAGGCCGATTCTTTTTTGGTACTTCAATTGCATTGTAATTTGCCTAGAAATTTTAAACATTTAAATCAGATTAGGTAATAAAATTAAATGAAATTGGCAATCGGTTGTTACTCATAGGTTGACAACGGGGTCAAATAATTTCAAGACAAAATGACTTATTAATCAAGTATTAAATTGATTAGCTAGCTAATTAATAGTAAAATTATTAGTGATATATATGTAAGTCAACTGTCATGCTGAAAAATTAGAACTTTCCATTTATGGTATTAACGGAATTCTATTACCTAAATAACTTCAGTAGCCCGATTTTTCAAACTTTGTAGATCACTGAAACCGGTATCATCTGCATTTTCTTGTCAAATGTCATGATACTATAGTTTTAACTAAATTTGCTGTAGTTATTTATGAAACGGTTTTGTCTCATGGCTCAGAAAAAGCAAGATATAACTTTAACCAATGAAATACAGTGTTGTGGTAAATGTATCTAATTGATCGGCTGAACTGGAAATAAGAAATCAGAAATAAAAAAACCCAAGCCAATTGTTGGCTAAATTATTGGCTAAATTTATTAGTTGAACTTTTTAGACTAGTTTCTCAAATAAGACCTCATGTATTTCTTGTTTGTTATTTCTTAATTTCGTCTTCTAGTATGTTACTAAAGCCAGGTTCCCGTTGAGCAGAAATAAGAAACAATTTATCAGAAAAAAATAAAATACCAAAAATAGCAAATATAGTAACAAATAAATCCAACAAACAAATCTTTAAATAACATAACCTTATTTTCACCTTCTTATTTAACATTTTTTACAGTCACAATGCCCTTTAATTCAGAAATGAGAACTTTAGCAATTTTTGTTTCTGCCTAGTGGAAAACAACCCTTGGAATTAGAAAGGAGTCTTACGGATATTGAAAAGTATACCGATACCGGGTTTTAGGCCATAGAAAATAAGACGTAGTTGTAGAATTGGAAACAGCTAGAGTTAGCGGGAGCAATCCTCAGTAATGAATAAAAGTTCAGTTCCATGCAGTTATAAAGTTTTGAAATTTAATTGGATAACAATTATGATTGTCTAATTAGCAAGGATGTGTAAGCTAATTTAGACTATCAAATTGGTGATTAAATTTTCAAAACAAAATTACGTAATGAAAATTTTGAAAAGTAAACATTACATCACAATAAAGTCACAAAGGATAATTATTCTACTTGATATTACGTAAGCATTATTCATTAGAAAATTAATATTAGTGTCTACAGAGAAACGTGGGAATTATGAGTGACAAGGAACAAGAGGAAGTAACAAGAAAATTAGCACAGAAGCAATCAGCTGTTCAAAACCAGTCATCTCTATAGAATGGTCATACTACCTAAAATTCACTACGTAAACATTTAAAAACAATAACGTGTGAAGTAAATGGACTCATTTCACAAAAAGTCCAAGCTTTGGCTGAGTTTTCATCCGCTACCACAGACTGAGCCTGCTTCCTGATGACAGCTTTATGGGAAAACTGTCACGCCTAGCCAGCCACTCGGCGACTGGCTCGCTTCACTCAGGGCCTATTCCGTTACCGGATTAAATCGTACTTTTAATCGGACCAAACGGTTTAAAAATTAGGCTTAAAAATGTCATTCCAAAACCTCCGGATTAAACGGCCTTAACTTCTAGCGCAGTGCTTTTTACGCGGCGCCGGGGCCGCGTATATATGTACTATATTCAGAATTTCAAAGTCCTACGTTAATCTGGGTAGGTCGAAATTCTAGTGTTATTTAACACTAGAAGGGCAGGTACCTCGCCGCACTGCCACACATCGCGCAAAGAACAACTTGGCGGAGCTTGGAAGTTGGAACGAGCTGTTATAGAATGCAAACAAAATATGGGTGGCAGAATCGATCCTCCCCCACTCTGATCCGTAACCAGATGCTCGGCAAATGCACAGCATACTAGCCAACTGGGATACGGATTGCTATGAATTCGCATATAACTGATCAAATACATACACGTTGAATGAAGCAATAAGCGAAAGCGACATGCAAAAAGTTTTGCCTGAGTGCAATAAACAGTTTTTTGTTGCAGGTTAATAAACTAATAATTAACTGAATTGAACTTTTTGAATTGACTGTCTACAATTTACAATCTTTTGTTTGAAACAATTGGTGATTTGTCACCCAACCCCAACTCTTGAAGATACAGTTTAGATGATACTTGAAGATACTGTACATAAGTCGTAATTACCAGCTTCTTCTCAGCAGTCTCTTGGTGCAATGGTTAGCATTCTGGATTTGGAATCCAGTGACCCGAGTTCAAAACTCGGTGAGACTTGCATTTTATATGAAATTACAGTAGTTTTGACTATAGATTTTTCACTTCAAAACGTGTTTACATTTAACCATTTTTACTGTTTTGAAAGACTTAGGAGCTACTCAGCAGAAAATGTGTACAGAAATTAGAAATTAAAAATCATTTTCTCCGCAAAATATGGCCGCGTTTGATATTTTCTTTGGAATATTGACACTCACATCTCACAGTGTAACAACTTCTCACTCAGCAGAAGAGCTTGTTAATCAGACTAAACGAATTGAACTATGCACGCTAATGTTGAGCGTGCATGTTACATCCGTTTAGTCCAGTGGTAGTTTTGGAATGGGGTCAGACTTGAAGTAAGCTGTTGACTTATTTTAACTCGTTTAGTCCGTTTAACCCGATTTGCCAAAAATGCCAAAAAGTTGCTTCTGCGTTGCGGGCCTTTCATCACCGCTCCAACGGTTCCTCCGCCGATCTCAAACTGAGAAATGGGGTACTCCAACTTTTCAATGCGCTGGGCAGTTAGCGCCGGCCGCCGCTGCACTGGAACAAGTCACTCACCAAGAGTTTGCAGCTGCCGTGCTTTCAACACTTAAATACTGCAAGCAGCAACCGATTTTTTTGATTGTTGCATCTGCACAAACTCTATCCTTTGTGCTTTCATCAAAACTCTGACGCATCAACTGGCCAACTTTTTTTAACTTTGACTCTCAGAGTACCTACTTGGTTTTAAACCGGCAATCTTTGACCAGAGTGTCTTTTACCTCCTTGCTTGTGGATTATCTGTGCCACTAAATGGCCCACTTGTATTTGTCCAGTGGCTCTTTTGGAGTTAACAACCGCCGACGGTCGTGAAGTTGATCCTCATATAACAAACGTCGTTCGAAATATTGCTGTAGGGTAGATGTAGACGCTATGTATTTGCGTTATTATTGTGTCCAGCTGAAAATCCAATGATTCAGGCGAGAACAAGAGTCAAATTGTTCGCGACGCTAAAAATGTAGAAATGAGTTATTCGGTTTAGAACGAGTTGGACGCGGGGCGGATTTTCGCTGCCCCGCCCCGCGGGGATCTTGCCCCGCCCCGCGGATTTTTGGTGCCAACTACGACAATAGTAGTTTTTTAGCAAAATTTTTCTGCTAAGTCGTTTAATCAATATTTCAATCATTCAATCGATCTAATATAATAAGAGGGGTAGATTATTATTTTAAAACAAGCACTTCTGCTGAGTGAGTAGCGGCTGCATTATGAGACATGAGTGTCAATATTCCACGGGAAATATTAAACGCGGCCATTTCTTGTAAACAAGCCCAATTTTCGGCAAAAACATTCAGTAAGCATTAAGTTGTAATTTTTAAGTACATTGTCCAGAGGCCATCGTAAACCTGTTGGGCAGCTCATGTCTAATTTTTAATGCATAAAACCAAAAACCAATATCAGCTTATTAGACTGCAAAACCTTCATAAGATTTCGTTTCACCGGCATGTTTGTCGTTAAGATTTTATCAGTAAATTGTCCAAAACTATGCTGTACATATGCACCTTATGGAATAACTTTTAGTACACTGTTAGTGTATTGCACGTCTACATACCTAAGCGAATGCTTCGAGCTTCACTGACCCGAAATGACATGACAAATGCATCCACGCGGTATAGAAGTAGACAGTGATTTTTCCGACAACAAACAATTGCAGTTTGCACTATGTAGTTCATGCATATCGTAATATTTATAAACTCTGAACCAAGACGACAGCATCGTATAGTGATTAGAAGGTGTTACTCTGAAACAGAAGGCTGTAGGATCGATTCCCGAGGAAGAATTTTTTAGAAATTTTTCATCATGCCGACGAAACGACGTAAATTACAAACCGAGTACACTTACACTGAAGCAAACCAGCCAAGCATTTACATAATATGTAGGTAAAATTAAGTAGGTTGCGATTTAACGGTGGCGCACGTGTAAAACGTACTCCCCACATGAGTACTCTAACGTTAGCAGCACGCTAGGATTTCAAAATCAACATTAAAGACATGTTGGGCTGTGGGCCAAGAGGAAAAAGACTTAAGCATGAACATGTTTTTGTAACGACACTAGGATTTTTCAGAGACCATTTTAAACCGTCGTAGAAAATTGGCGCCTACTGGTAGATTAAAAGTACAAAGACGAAAACATAAATATATTATATGAGTTTAAAAAGTTGAGTTTAAAAAAATAAAATTGATTTTCGGAAAAAACTGAGGTTCCTCCTGGACTTGAACCAGGGACATCTCGCACCCAAAGCGAGAATCATTGCACTCGACCAACGAGCCTTGTAATAATCTGTCTAAAAGTTGAACATGACAACAGCTAATACATATAGTTTTGATGTTCATTGCGCAATAAGTTGTGAATAAAAATGTTTATTAACAACCAAACAAAATTTTACTCGAACTGTTTTCAATTTAAAGAAAATACTTGTAATTTTTTGACTGTGCTTAATCCACAACATTTGCTGATTAGCTCCGTTGTTTATTCTATTCTGACAGCTGCCGGTTCGCTCAGCAGGTAAAGCGAACGCCTAATGTGCATAAGTTTGGTGGTTCGAGTCCACCACGGCAGGTTTGTTTTTGCATAATTGCCGACTTCGGAGAGAACAAACGGAACTGCTTGTTCAAGATAGAGGTACCTACCCTTCCTGTGTTATTTAACACAGGAAATCTGACCTACCCGAAATAACCTAGAGAGCGGAGATTCTGAATATAGTATATACGCGGCCCCTGAGGGGGCCGCGTAACAAGGTAGTGCACATTGGTAGCCAGGGGCGGTACCTAAATTTTCAAAAGAAGGTCGCAACAGAAGCTGCAGCTTGCGGGTGTTGAGGAGCGCAGCCCTCAGAAGCCAAAATTTGTTGCACTTTTTGAAGATGCGGTTCACATCCCCAAATGTGATTTAGTTCAATTCACGAATTCACCAACAAAAACTCATTATTTCGGTTGCTTGGGTGCGGCAACTTTCAGAAGTCTTTTGCTCAAACTCAGCATGTTTGCTAGCTTGACATGACACCCGAAAATAATTAGCCTAAGAATGTGGTATTGAAATTGAAAATAATTTGGCCAAAAATTGATAATGGTATTGAAACTGAAAATATTACACGAATAAATGAGGTACATGACAACTTATACTTAGGTAGATCTCAACCATTAAACACTCAAGCCTTTATTAACGAATGCCAAGCATAAACGTGTTCGCAATTTTGCCATCTAAGCGGACATATGGCTTAGAAATCGGTCAAAGTATAGCCTGAATTTTTTACTGCTTGAGTAGCACAAAAAACACGACAAATTAAAAAAGTAAATTGGTACAGTAAAGACCTCTCTGCCCCGCCCCGCACCGCCCCGCCCCGCGGGGCACCCCGCCCCGTGTCCAACTCTGGTTTAGAAAACTTCACAAGTATTCAAGCCACTAATGCCATATACCTACATTACACTGAAGTATAGGATTAGAACTGAGATAGTCTCTTTTCTGTTTCTTACAGTCACAGCAGCCAAAGTCAAAGAAATAACTTAAAAAACCCAAATTTTTAAAATTTTTGAAGTTTTGATAGGCGTCGTACCAAAACTACCAGTAGTAGAGCGCTTACCAAAACTATGTAGGAAGTTTTGTAAGCATAGTACCAAATTACTGACTGCAGATTTCAAAAAAGTGTTGATTGCGAATCGAACCATGCACTAGGTAAAAGTATATATATATTCACGCTCAGACTTCGTGACTACCAGAGCACGAAAAACAAAACACATAATTAAGTCAAATACTTATCTGTTTAAATACCAGAAAACTGTGAAAACTGTAACTTTCGAACCAAACTACAAAACAGATTTGCGGCACTGCAAGATCTAAACGCTGTAAACATAGACGATGCTCGGACAATACCTGAAACCAATAAAACTGAATTGTTTTCAAAGATTTGCTGATTTCTCAGAAATCTAGCGGGAAAAAACTAGATTTCAATCGTTCAATAAATTGATTTACTCAATAAATTGCATGGCCGTCATTCCCAGTAAATGCGCTAGTGAGAAAAAATCCTAAATCTTTAATTCGAGCGCGGTATTTTTTATTCCGCCTAAAGGCGGAATATTTGGAAAAGGTTCGTACCACCAAGAGTACATGCTTGGTGCTACGAGCCACCAGAGGGCCTATGCTTACCATAGGCCTAATATATGGCAGTCTTTTTTTCTGCCAATGGGGGCCTAAAAGATTAAAAACTAATCTGGAATTGAAACAACATCAAATAATAGCATCAGTCGACATATGACTTAAACTTAGTATAAAATTTAAATTTTTTTCGTACGTATTACGTTATTTCTCGTGTATTTTATTTTTTCCTTCCAGTCCCCCCTTGATTGTCTGGAGTTTGACGGACAGCTGGTAGATTGGCCAGCCAATCCAATTAATATGCAAATTAGTCCACAGTTTTAAGAGAATCAGCTTTCCCACTGTATACGTACATGATATGGCAGCCAATCAGATATCAGTGGGTGGAGCTTTTGCAGGAAATTATGCAAATTAGTTTTTCCCATTGGGGTCAGTAGTTCGGCAATCATTCTGTTGCTGTGAGCGGTGGCGAATGGACGGCTGTCAACGGACGCAGCTTTGAAGAGCTGGACAGAAGAATGGGGTTCGGACAACAGAATCAGCGATGGGCAGTTGACCAGATTAATTTATGATGGATGTGGATGGAAGCATAGCACAACGAAGGGAGCATAGTGCAAGGCCACCCCTCGCCCCCGAAAGTACCTACTACCTACCCCAACTGTCTTTTTTGGGACAAAAGACGGGTTTTATATACGAATTATGTACCTAGTGTCGAATAGGCAAGGCTTGCTTGACAGTCAGGAAGAATGAGGTGCAGTCCTTTACTCCTTTGTATTTTGTATAGCTGCTTCAGAATGATTGTATGTTAAGCACGATTTAAAGGACGTATAAGACTGAAGGTTTAAACGGCAATTATATCCTAATGTTCGGGCCAGTTAAATTTTTGTTAGTTCAGTTCAGTTAGTTTCGGACTTCAAGCGGTTAAAGCCTGATCGGATTTCCTGAATAGATTTCCACGTGCCGCGTTTACAGTTCGCACTGGTATAAGATTAAGCGATTAACAGTAGAATTGGTTTGCCAAATGATGTACTTCAGCTGACTGAACTGAGTAAAAGAACTCACACTGTTTACGGATCAGGACACCACGTGTCGTCAGTTTGGTAGACTGCGCCAAATCGGATCAACTTTAAGTCTAAGCTGGAGCAAACTCCAGTTAAATTGATTTTGTTAAATCACAAATAATCGCAGCTAAACCTCAATTTACCATTACACCTAGAGCGCCTACTGCTGCGCTAATCTTCATTGATACAGCAGACGTAACCGAATTTAAAACTTGAGTCTCAGCCTTTAAACTTAGGTCAGCTAAATCTGTTTTAGTTTATCCGATTTAGTGCAGTTCACCGCCTGTTCCCTATTTTGATCAGCAAAAAGATTACCTAGAATTAGTTGCAGTTGCAGCCCAGACAATAATGGGCGAACCGAAATCCCAACCAACAACAGGCAAAACTTGTGCACGTGACAAACTAGCGGACAAACAAAAACTACGAACGTAAGCAAGCAAAGCTAGATCAAAGACAACAAACGACAAATGAAGACCCTAACCAACACTGGGCATAGCCAGAGCCTAGACAACAGAGGACAAACTAAGACCCCAACCAACAGTTGGCATAGCTAGAGCCAAGACAGTAAAGAACAAACGAAGACCTCAACCAACTGTGAGCAAAGCCAGAGCTCAGATAACAAAGGACAAACCACGACCCCAACCGACAGCGAGCATAGCCAGAGCCAAGACAATAGAGGACAAACCAAGACCCCGACCAACAGCGGGCATGGCAAGAACCAAGACCCCGACCAACAGCGGGCATGGCAAGAGCCAAGACAACAAAGGACAAACTACGACCCCAACCAACAGGGGGGAAAGCAGGGGCGGGAGGGAAAAGAAAACAGGGGGGAAGGCAAGACCCGACGAATCCGGATAACAGCAAACAGCGGACAGACTAAGATTACGCTTTGGTTCAAACGTAACCCTTCTACATACTACTACTCTTGATACTACATAGCTTTGACCGAAGCAATAATCCCATGTGAGCAACAAACTGAAAGAGCTATGTATTTCTTGCCGATATGTATCTGTAGCAGATATGTAGTAAGTTAGCGACCAATGATGTACTGTTTCAGTGCTATGCAGCTGATGATTTAATCTGTATTCTGTACGGTAGTATATAATTTTGCGCCACTATGTCGGAATTTGCCCCTTTTAGGGGCCTACTTGTTTGCATTGTCCTTGCATTCTTCTCAAGTCTCTCAAACAACAAGAGTTGCACGGTGAGCCATTCGAAGTCAGAATTAAATTTGTGTTGTATATTCAGGGTCCCACCCTCGTTGACCTAGCCATTTTATTGCCCGTTTGGCATTGAATTGATATTCACGTTTGGTTATCATAGTGACAAGTGCGCAATTGAGCCTAAATTACATGTATTTCGGTGATAATTTAAGAACCTAAATTCAGTCTCAAAAGTAGTTTAATTATATTCTCATTATGTTTCGAGCTATACTTTAAAAGGGGAAACCTAGTTTAAGTCTAAAATGATAAGTTTGAATTAGTACAAAATAAAGTGCAATGCAAGCTAGTTGGTTGGCTTGCTGTAAAAGTTGAGAGTCGGTCGTGGGTTCAATCTTGGGGGGCAAAGTTATAGTTTTTATATGAAATAGTTACGATCTGCAATACCGACGTCGCAGGGTTAGTGCCGTAACATTATTGTATTTCAATTGTCCTTAATAGTCTGTTATTGTCCTATTGCGAAATTGGTTCCACTGTATAAATTGCATTTGATGGCTCGGCAATAAAGCCTTAGTTTTAGTTCTGCGTTCGCGTGTACTGGTTTAATATTTAGTCTTGGTGTTTGTGTTACTAGGGCCCGTATAGGTAATAATTAGAGTGCTCCCGAACCTGTCATTGAGCGAGTTCTAGACCTGTAGTTCGACGCTCTCAGCGTCAAGTTGTTATCACTGCGTGCTCTCCGGCACAGATAGGCACCGGTCACGGACATTGAGATAGCCCGCCAGCTCACGCGGATGACATAAGACCGGGGGCCGCAGTATAACAAAGTGGCGACCGTGAACTAGGCTTTGGAGCACCTAAGACGCCTCGACGTGTGTCCAAATTTCGAAAATTTTTGTTTAAAATTTACTGAATTTTGTGTTTGTTGCCGGTTAAAAATCCGGTGAGTGGAACCAATTGCACAATAATATACCCCCCCCTCATGAGCACAAATACTGGTTTCCCTGTGTAATTTTGAAAAAAATTTTGGGATAAATTTCAGCGAAATTGGAAGCAAAACGGTAAGTTTGTTTATTTTATATATTTTTAGTGTTATTTGATTTTCGTAGATTTTAACGGAATTTTTACAGAATTTTGTCAGGGGAGTAGAGTGTAAGAAGGGGAGCAAGTTGTGACCGCTCCTAGCCCCGGAATTTTGATTTTTCAGACGAATTCCCCCCCCCTAAGCCCAAGCCTAAGCCTGAACTGCGATTTTTCAAGTGGGATCTGCTGCAAAATTTAGCGATTAAAAGTAAATTCTAGTGCTAGAATCGGAATCTACGGTAGCGAAAACCCTAGAAAACACATTTTCCGTAAAATTTTTGACCGATTTTAGTCTGATTTTTTACGAAAAACACTTCAAGTTACACTGTTGGAGGACACTATTTTGAGCAACACGTACGTATATAATTTTTGAATTTTTGAAATTTTCGTTTCGAATTGCGATTTTTGGTAACCCCCCCCTATTCTATCATCAAATACACCCCACCCCCCTGCTCTAGTCCATTTTTCTGGAAAAATTTCCAGATTTTCAGCGAAATATAGGCCGGAATAGCTTTTGTATAGAAATTGCTGAAAATACTAAATTTATGTATATATATCTTTAGTTTTCAACCTATATTGTCAGATACGTTTATAATTCCTTATTCATTAGTTATTTTTACGTTTTTCTTACAATTTCTCTTAGAATAAGACAAATATAGATTGTGTAATTTTCTGTTGTGTGTTAACTTCAAGTGTTTCAGACTATATACACTGGCCTTCCAGGATTCAGCCTCTCGGTCTCGGTCAAGTTTATTCTTTTTGTGTTCTTTTTGTTGATTTTTTTTTATACTGAATTAGTATTGTAGTAGTCTGACGTATTACTGCTGATGAATATTTAATTTTACGAGTAGAATTTGTGACTAGACTAGAAAATTTTGAATTGATTGGAAGTAGTGTGTTGAATATATACCTGATATTTTTGGTTTTCTACTGAAATAGACTATTGATTTTGGGCAATAATTTTAATTCGGCTTTCTGATTGTTTGAAATTATTTGATTTTAAGTTGTTCTGTGTATATTTTTAGTGTTCTTTCAGATTATATTTTGCAGAAACTCCTGGAAACCAGTGCCCTAAGGACAACGGACTCCCAACCAGCAACCCCCACGTAGCCATCGACATTGACTGGATCCACCGGTCAAGCCTTCACACCCTCACACAACAACAAGCACTACAGCGTGTAGTCCCTGAGGTATTACTGTTAGTTTTTGACATTGATTTGCGAAATTTTTGCTAATTTTTTAGTTTTATAGTATCTTATAGCTGTGACGCCTGAGCTTGAACCCTCGAAATCAAAGGGGTCAAGAGTCGATTTTTTCCAGCTACAAAATTTTCACCGGGTCAGGGTGAAAATAAGTCACTAGTGTTACCCCGAACGTAGAAAAATTTTTGTTTCACCAAAATTTTTACGTTTTTGGCCAAAAGTTCACATTTTTCGACAAATTTAGCCTGATTTTCAGCATTTTTGCAGTATATCTTAAAATCGCGATTTCGGCTAGAATTTTTCTGATCAGTTTCCGAAAACGGTTTCAACTGCAAGCTAGTATATTAAAATTACGGAAATTATTTTGATTTGAAGCAGAATTCATATTTTGACCTTGTAACCGGTGAAAAGTTTGGAGCTAAAAATTTACCATTTGTAGTATTTCATTATATACATCTTGCATTTTTGAATTTTCTTCACGTAATGAATACCTCGGGTGGTGCACGAATTCCACGCACACCAGTTCGACCCAACTCAGAAACTACGGATTTCGATTCGTCGACCTACCGAGTCGACCCTCCCCACCCTGAACAGTCGGCCATTGGCCAAGTGACTCTGAACGTGCCACAGGATACTGAAGGCACGAGTGTAGGCGCTACAGTAGGTAGGGATTTAATAGGCCGGGGCGCTTGCGCCGGCCATGTAACTTTTGCAGATTGCTCCTCCGACGAGGAATACCACCGCAGACTGACGCGCGAGCAAAAGCGCAAGCTGGAGCTGAAGCGAGCGGCCAAACAAGCCGCCAGTCTCGCACAACAACCGGAGTCTGCCACCCTCCAAGGAGCAGCCGCACACCTACATACGCCACGACAGCCAGATCCACAAGCCGAAATAGGCGCAGTGGCGCGGGTTCAGGGACACACACAGCACACACAGAGTTTAACACATGCGTTGGCTGATGGCCAACAAATAGTAGTAACAACAATGGGGTTCGAGAACGGAACTAGTACACCGAACTTGCAGCTCGGTGCATCAAACCTCCCAGTGCAAACCACCTCGCACAATGGCCAACAGCTCGCCTACAGCTCTCTATGCCGGCGACTACGCCAAAATTTCCCAATTTTCCGGCTACCACGCCCAAATACCCAAATTTTTGTCCACCTAAATTATTGAATGAGCAGTCTGAACTGCCAACTGAACCAATGTTCCTCTACACACGCACAAACACTACACATACATACACTCAGCCGATTTTTGCAGTCGATCAGGTGGAAACAGCATGCAATATAGGGTTTCAGCAGCAAGCACATACTATCCAACATGAACCTCAGTTTCAGTGGAACCCCACAACGCAGAATCAGACACGAATGTCACAATTCCCCGCAGTGCGCACACAATATGCGTCTACACCCACAAATTTGGAAATGGAGCAGGGTCCGCAAATTGCGCAAAACATCTTCCATTTGGGGAATAATACGGGACTGCATGGGGAGCAAAACCAGTGCTTTTCAACATCCAAAATTACGAATTTTGGTCCAATGCCGGGGTATATAAACCCGAGCAATTTTGGTGGGAACCCAGTGGGGACACAACAACCCCAACCCCCAGCCTACGACCCCCAGAAATTACAGGGGATGCTAAAATTCGTCGCAGATTTGCCTGTTTTTGACCATGATATTACAAAATTGACTCTGCAAGAATGGCTTCAAAGCCTCACCATGCGACTGCAAATGGCCATGGTTCCAGAGGAACATTGGGGCAGAATTTTGTGCTTCAAATTGGGAGGCCGAGTTAGTCTCTATGCCTCAAAATTGCCTCAGGGGACAAACCAAAATTTTCGTGCATTGGTAGAACATTTGACACCCGTGTTCGGTGCCCGAAAAATGACCAAAAATGACTATCACCGTCAGTTCATGGACCGACGGCAGCGGGCAGGTGAGCCCGTACGGGACTACCTGAGGGAGCTTCAAACCCTAGCACAGGAGATCTGGGTTGACGGAGACGAGCGAGACGCAAATGTAGCGCAACAAATTTTCAGTGGTGTGATCCCAGAAGTACAAAAAGTACTTGCGCCTATATATTGCGAAGGCTCGCCTCCCTTGACCAAGGTCGTGAACCTCCTTGATTTGCTTTTCCCGATAGGTTGTTCGTCCCCTGCATGGGTCCAATCAGTGAGCACAGACCAGAATGGTCAAAGAGGCAGACCCGAGCACACACCAGCACAACTCAATCGACAGACACGTCCCCCAATTTCTCGAACTACATTCACACCAAGACAGCAAAACGAGTCTAGTGTTGAGTCAAAGTTACTGCAAGCCATTCAAGACTTGAAAATGGAAATTCGAAGTAATAGCACAAATGAACGGCAAGTGCGAGGTGGGGAGCACTTTAGCAACGAGAGACAACGGAGCTACTCTCCTGTTCGTCCGGGTGCATATTTTGGCAGACGCGGTTTTGGCTACCAAGAACGTGAAATTCCACGGTGCAATAATTGCAATAGACGTGGCCACCTGACCCGTGAGTGCCGCAGCCCACGGCAAGGAATGAACCGCACCTCCTTCTTTGATAACCGACGCCAACCACCTGCCAATATGAGTAGACTAGGTAGATGGAGGAACAATGACAACCGTTATGGAAATTATGCTCGAAACTACCGCAGCTACTCACCCAACAATAGCACACAACAACGATTCAATGATAATACACAATATGCACCACATAATAACAACATGAGCCCACGCAGCTACAACAACGATGCACGTGAACAGATTCACTATGTACAGCACAATAGCAATCCTATCATGCACGCACCACCACAGTGGCAGCCACAACCTGTGCTGTATCCGCCACAGTATGTCTACCCACAGTATATACCCTATGGTAGTGCACCACCGTTACCTACAGCAGTACAGTCTGAAAATAACACAGGAACGGAACAGGCTACACCAGTAGGGGACACACAGGAAGTGAACATGGTGACACATGAGTGGATAGCTATGCAGCACACTAGCCCTAAGCATGCGATGCTAGATACGGAGATGCATTTGGACACTGACCAACAAATTAGTGAACCTGAACACACATATCACGTGACTGCAGGTGGAATCTCAACGAAGGTAGCTAGTTGTCAAACGGCAGAGGTGCACACAATATACCCAATGCTGTTTAAAGCTAAAGTGTCACATGCCCCACACACTGTTGTTACTCATACATGTGCAGTGTCACCACCAATAATATTGATAACACCACCCGACTGTGATGAGACTGATACAAGCAATGTGCTTGAAAACCCGAAGTCAAAAACGGACATGGTAGATTCCGAAAAACTGCTTCTGAACCCTAAGAGTCACACCGAGACACAACAACAGGGACAGTCTCGAAATAACTACAGTGACCCGGAATCGCAGACTACTGACACGGACACCTGGACTGACACCACCGAGGTAGGGACAAATACTCAACCCAAACGACCTCGAAAGAAAAACAAAAAGACCAAATCAGTAGTGACACCCAAGGGAAAGGTAAACCGACCACCAATCTACAGAACTCATACGCAAAAACGCATGCAATCACTGAAGGATCGTGTCCGCGAATTGGAACAATCGCTGGAAATACTGAAATCGATTGTGCAAGTGAAAGTGGAAAATGGCCCAGTCTCACACATGCAAGATATCATTAGCATTAATATTCCAATAGTGAGCGTGCAAATTTTGGGCAAAACAGTCCCAGCACTGATTGACACTGGAGCTTCAATGTCACTAGTGACAAAACGCCTGTTTATGAGCTTGCAGAAAGATAGTCAGCTATATGTGACCACCCCTCGAGTTCAGGCAGCTACATCAGCTAACATGTCAGCAATATATTTTGAAGGGGATGTGGAGCTCCCAGTTGAGTTTGAGGGACACCAATGCAAATGGCCATTTTCCATTATTCCGAACTGCACACGGGATTTGATCCTAGGATTTGATTTTCTACAGCAATACGGCTTCGTGATTGCATGTGCGCAAAGAGCAGTCAAATTAGAAGCTGACAAGATATCAGATTGGTCGCCGTTATTACCCCCACACTTGACCATGTCCATAACGACATAAGATAAAGCACACACAGTGTAGACTAACATAGACCTTAGGACTACTAACTATACTAATAATATATTAGAAATTGGGTATTGGTTGAAATTTTAGAGTGTTGGAAATTTACTTTGGGTATAACTTCATAATTTATTTAAGTTAGAGCGAGTTAGAAAATGAATTTGAAATTTGAATTCGAAAAATGGCACAACTTGTTTCATAGTTGGTATTCTTTATCTACAAAATTTGGGGAGTATAATTTCTAAACAAAAGGAATAATAAATTATAGACAGTGACTAAAAATGTTTTCTTTTGGATATAGAAATTTTAAATTCAGTCCATGCGTACTATTTATTGTCTGCACATATATTGCTTGTACTGTCAGTATCACCAATAAAACCACCGTTGTGTCATCACGTGTCGTCTGAGTAAAATCGAGCCAATACAATCATGGCTTAAATACATAAAAGTACAAAAAGAGTATAGGGTTGTGTGTCGCACTGTACTTGTACTCATACACATCCACATCAATACTAACAATTATTTGTATACTGTTGCAGAAATTAATTATGCCATCTTAAATTATATTATTAAATGTAAATTCAAAGACTCGGAGTTGGCCATGGAGTGACGGAGGAGCAAAACGGAGTATCGGAGACAAAGTTCAGGAGCACCCTCACCATATCAGAGTAGTTTAATAACATCAAATGCACGAAAAATTGCACGATTAATAAGTTGCATGTGACTGTTCAGTGTTTTAATTTTAACTAGTTTGTACTTTCACACATTGTTATACCATCGGCAGATAGTTTCAAATCATATTACGCAAAATACGCGCATAGGTACGAACGATGGAAAAACAAGCTGCCACTAGTAGCAAGAAAAGTGAGAAAAGTCAAACAGTACAAGTAAAACACGAAGTACCAGAGTCACAACCAATACTGCATTATACAATTGCAACTGATGCAGAAAAGGTCAGGGTGCAAACTGCAATCAATAGTCTTATGTCCGGACAGAACTCCGAATTTCCGTTTGATCCGACCAAAACAGAAATACGAATAATCCATACAGTAGAACGATGGCTCGAAATGGAAGAAAGACTCCGATTTAGGCTCGAAAATTGCCCGTTCACAGCTTTTAGTCTGAAAGAATGTAGCACCCCTTGCATGGGAATTTCACCGGAAGCGAGTATAGCGATGGTCCAGTTAGCGTTCCCAGCAATTCGTAAAAAGGGGTACGAAAAAGTTGAAATTTTTGTAGTTCTACCGATGTATATCTACTTTGTGACACAAGATTTTCAAAAAGTCAGACAAATGATGGCAATGGTTCTTCAGTCCCCACCTACAGCCTTGGTTACGTTTTCCGCAGAGGGTGATGTCACTCGTATAGCTAGAGCGTACGGCTTGGATACCACAACGTCAGTGGTCGCATTTGGGCAAGTATGGAATTACATTGGGTATAATTTTGCACCACAAAAGAATCTTCAACCGATACCGGGTAAACCCGGGCAGTCATGGCGGAATTGCCGAGAAAATGAAGGCAAAGAATGGTTTTTGCAGATGTTCGATGCAAAAGATATAGTCCCACCATGGCAACTTACACACACACCAATCCCAACGGTAGCTAGTTTGAAAAGTGCGGGCACTGATGTTTGGTTTGCATGCCAGTTGCTGTCAGAGCTAGTAAGAGTGGCACACCCTGATCCTTTTGTCTTTCAAAAGATCTTGGAACAAAAAGTGGTGAAACTCACACATCCAGCGGTAGCCCAAACGGCATTTAAACTGGAAATGAAACACACACCACCTAAGTTGGAATATATGGCGCCAGGCGTACCCCTGTTACATCCAAAAGCTAAAATATCAGTTCAGAAGGAGTACGTCAAACCAAACAACGAAAAAGGGAAATTGCGGAAACAACAACGGCAAGAAGAGAGTGAAGTAATTCTGGAGTCTGAGAGTCGGTTCCAACTTTAAACAGTAACACACATGTCCCACACACCCCAGAAGTCACGAAAGAGCCTATAGCAAAGAGTCC
>JASANF010005284.1:0-121862 GCA_030248245.1 Trissonchulus sp. WLG1_4
CTTGTCCCTTTCGCAATTATTGTCCTTAAGCTATGAGTTAACTACCCTGCCAAACGGGTCACGTTTTCGCACAATGAAAGGTCGGGTTGAGTCCAGTTCGCATACCTACTGGCAGCAGCTGATCGAAAACTGTCCTTGTCCCTGTCCATATGTTCTTAAGGACAAGTATGTACTTATGAATGAACCCACATCTTTTGTTGGTAACGGAGGGTCGTTACCAGTAAGGAAAGGGAAACTTTTTTGCCATCTAAGTAATGGAATGTCCTATTCTGGCTTTTGTTTTCGAAAAGACCTCTCGAACTTTTCCAGAAAGCTATTTATGCACTCTAGAGACGCCATAACAATTTATTGTTTCTGTGATTTAAAAGGTGAAATTGCAACCACTTTTCATTCTGTCTTATCTGCTGTAGAGTTTTTAGAGTCTTTAATTTTAAATAGCAACTTCAACTTGCGATTTTGCTTGTGGTGAAGTCAAGGAAAGTTATTTTTATCAAAATAATGGCTTCACGTGAATGATAGATTTTGGAATTCTGAGCAGGAAGAACCATTTTTAAGGAAACATTTCAAGACAAGATTCATACTTACAGAATAACAGTTGTTTTTAACAGTCTTTGAAGCCTACTTGTGCTTGTCCGTGAAGACTTGTCCGTAGCGTAAACCGATATGGAAAGTCGGTTATAACCAAGAATCATGATTTTTCGAGCAATATTATTACCTAATTCAGCTAAGTATGTAAAACAGGTATGGCCAGAAAACTACCTGGTTCATACTTGTCCTTGAGGACATCGGGACAGGGACAAAGACAAATTTCGAATGAATGTTCGGAGAAGACGACACAATCATTTGGCTTCTTTTTTGACACACGATCTTGACGTGACCCCAAATTTGGTCATGCAAAAAACTGCTGTAATTCGTTGTCCAGTTGTTTGAGAATATCTTAAGGACAAATATGTAGATAAAAAACGAGAATAAAAAGATGTAGGAACCGGGCTGAAGAATTAACTTTACTTATCGTAGCATTTGGACCTAGTTTTCGCTTATTAGGCAGACGGCTACCAACTGCTGACTCCTTATTGTGTATATACCTTTTCGTGTTCAAAAATTGTTAAATTGATACTTGACTAACTTTTCTTACTGATTACCAACCTTATATGTAGGATCAAGAGCCAGTTCAAATATTAGTTATATAGTTTGTGAAGCTTGTAACAAAAATATTCCAGCCCAAAACCCGGCTCATACTCGTCCTTATACTACTGAAGACGTAAACACACTTTGTCCCCCTATCGTTTTGTCCTCAAGCAGTTTCAAAAAATCCTTAATCAAATAATCCTCTTTTGTGTTGAAGACACGTTAGGTCAAATCCGATTCTTATGCAAAGTTAGACAAAATAATTTCGTCAATGTTTCACAATATTAGCTGACCAAAATATTTTGTCCTTATCCTTGTCCCCGTGTTCTTAAGTACAAGTATGAACCGGGCTTCAACGCTGACCAATTTAACCGTCGTTTTATTGACAGAGGGCACTCTGCGGCGCGTGTAAACTGGCTCTCCCCAGACTCTGCTCTGGTCTTAATAAGTTTCTGCAGCTTTTTCTGCCCAAATTCCCCCGACGCTCTCTGCTTTTGGTCTAACAAAATGGTAATGACCTGTAAAAGCAGGATTTCAATTTACCGTGTCTGCCCTCTTCCTTATAGTGCCATGGTCTGCGTCTTGCATAATGAGACTTGGAATGAGTCGCATATTGATCTTTAGGTGCGGCCCATTTTAGGCACATACCTGCATTATATACTCTATATTGCAGTACTGTATAAAGATTACTGTAGCTTAGCACTTAGCTGTATAATATCTTCTGGAATTTTATATTGCGCATAAAATTTTATATTTGGTGACGAATTCATGTATCACTAATGATGTCAATGTTCTTCTTGCACTGTGCAAACCTTAATATGTAAGACCTATTATAGAGTATGCTTGTGAGGTGTGGAACCCGCATTTATTGAGAGATATCGAAGTGTTGGAATTTGTAAAAGGTGAAGAGGAGGTTTACTGAGCATTTTTTCGATTTAGGTACGTGAGTTAGAGTACGCAAAACGTTGCAGAATATTTTGGATTCCTAAATCACTGCAGTTTAGACGATTGTTTCGTGATTTATTATTAACTTATAAGATCATTCATGGTCATACGATTATTAACCCTTATGATGTTTAGCGCGAGATATCAGTTATATATGCAAGAGTATATGAGAGAGTTATGTTTATGCAAGTTCTCTGTACCATTTTCTGCGGTTCTGGAGGTAGTTTGAGAAGCTTCTCGTAAGTCTTCACGTAATGTTTTGCACGAATTGAATTTATGGGAGAACTTATGAGAAGGTTACGAGAAGTACATAAAGTGTTTCAGAAATCTTCACTCAACCTTCTCATACGTTCTCCCATAATTTCAATTCATGGAAGACTATATAGCTCAATATTAAGACAGTAAGCGGAAGTGTTCTATATACTCATTTAACTTTCGAAAAATATACACGGAGGCGTTTGATTTAGTTGTCGGCTTATAGTGTTCAGAAGTTTCAACGACAGCTTATTTTTCAGATCACTGTTTTCTTTCTGACCTGTTGCGTTTGATGAGTCTCATTACCTTACTTTTTACATAAACTTAATTACATATTCGAGTATTGCACGTGTACTTAAAACTTGAAAATAGTGTCTGGTTTTTAAACCGTTTAGTCCTTGTTTTTGAGCTGTAGGTATATATGGGCTAAGGGTTTATTGCATGTAAAGATGCCTGCTAGCGCTTTTCTATTATTTACTGTAATTGAGCCTCAAGATGATTCGATGCTGTGCACTGCACCGTAAGTGTTTTTAGTCAAATTTGAGGCAGAATATAATTAACTAATTTTTAAAGAAATCTTTAGTGTTGAGATTGTGATCTCCAGCCTCTTACCCTTTTCTTCATGATTTTTTTTCTAACTTGTATATAAATTTTAAAAGTCCAGGCTTTGGCTGGCATATGCTCTGCCGCCACAGACTGAGCTGCTTCTAAATGACAATATTGTGGCTGAACTAACGCCTAACCACTCGGCCACCGACTCGCTTCACTCGGATACCTATAAGGCAACCTCTTAAAGTAACTGATTCTGTGAAACATAAAGCCGACAGGTTTCACTACTCTGAGATATGTAATGCCAATGGTTGCTCTGAAGCAACATTATGAAACAAAGGACTAAGGTTTTTGCGGAAAGGAATCTATGGGGTATGCGTTAGCCTTCATAAGATGATCTTAATATATTTGTTTTTAGTTCCCCATCACACACCTGTGCATTGGCACTCTTTCATCTGTTGAATATTTCATTTGGCAACTTTTTTCGATTAGCGTGTGAATCTTAACGGTTTTAACTGTCGTTTTTCCTGTTGTGCCACAGCACAACAGGTCTTTATTAATTTTGATTTTGGAGATTAACACTGAGCTTGTGTCAATTCTATTGTCCGTACGTTCGTTTAGTTTACATTCTCTAAGAAATCTGCGTGCGTCACACTCACAACAACAGTGAAATTCTTGCACAGTCTTATAGTGTACGTTTGTTTTACACTATGTACCAGTTTTAAGTGGCGGGCGTCACAGAACGTTTCACACTATGGTATGTTTTAAGTGGCGGGAGCCCCATACTTGCATAACGACAGTAAGGTATGTAGCTGGCATCAACAGCACAGTTTCTAAACAAATTAAATCCATATCGTCATGACTTGAATAAAACACTAGTCGCAGTTTTTGATTGTTGTTAAATACGACTGACTTATGATTGTACTATTTGCCGGAAAATAGCTTCAACTATGTAGTGTACAGTGCTTAATAAATTCTAATGACGCACAGGTCGTTGGATCTTTGGTGACAGTTTTCAATCAAAACGGCTGTCAAACTTGCGAAACGGTGACAGTTTTGGCAATTTTGAGAAGCATGAGTCATGTTCATGCTTGCAGCTTGGCACTAGCATCAAGAATAGTAATGTTGGAAAATTTTCGCCGCTTCACAACAGGTTTTAGCTGACCTCTGGTCAGTTTACTTGGAAACTCAGACTTTATACTTACTGAAGGTTTTGCCGCAGATTGGGCTTGTTAGGTAGGTGTTAACTATGCTGAATGTAGCACAAGTTACATAACATACGTATGTATATCTTAATATAGTAATAGTTGGACAGTTTCTTCGTTCGATAAACTGCAACTGAACTCTTGCCCTGGGTTTGCGATAGTTTCAATGCGCCGTCTAACAGAATCCCTTGCAGTTGTCAAACAAGTTGGACAACAGTATCTTTTACTGATGTTTCATTAAGTTTTGATGAGTCGTATGCAAATTAGTCCTTCGTATGTATATATTAAAGTATGTATTCACTTAATTATGTAACAGACTCCTGTCTCATAATTTGCAATTTTAACCTGTAATTCTGTGAACAAATCTTGAAATAATTTTTTATAGTTTCTATTTCTCAGCACCTATTTTTTGTCTCACAGAATTTTACGACGATTTTTTCCATTCCATAAATTGCAGTGTGTCTTTTATATCAATCAATGTCAATCAATCAGTAATTTTAGGAACCCTCTCGTGTCATTAGTTCCATAATGTTTTGATCTATCTTGACAGCCGTTTTTTTGTAGGCCACAGCTTGCCAGAAGCTAAATTAACTTTCTGATCACACTGTCTAGACTCGAAACCAGGATAGGCCTTGGAGGGGTGAAGATACACAAAGGCCTATAGACCTGACGCGCCACTTTAATGAAACTCTGCCCGGCAGTTATATTCATACGCAGTTGTTTTTTTATATCACTTCTGAATACTTGTGAATACGCTATTCATCTGTAATGGTGTCTGTTTGTATGTCATACAAATAGGGCTCTTCGAATCTGAGCAAAATTGAGTAGAGTGTCACTTTTTGCAAATTTTTTAAAATTTGGGTTTTTCGGTCGATCAGGGAGAGAGGGTATATACTGTATCTACAAACGTTGAACAAAGAGGCCCGCCAAAAATTTCGACCCCGTTTATACAAGTATATATACATGTTCACCGTAAGCACGATTGTTTTTTTAATTTCACCCGAATCTTCTATCACTTGACGTTGTGAGTGAAGTTTTGTTCTCTCTCTTTTAGATTTCCGCAGATAGAGGGTGCCGAACTCTCATTTTTTGACCCAAAGTGTTACTCCTATTTTGGCGTCAAGTTGACTGGGCTGCCAATATTTTTTGGATATCTATGAATTTGGGAAGGGGCAGGTCGAACTTTTGGGGCTATAGTAAACGTGAAGGTAATGTTAAGTATATAAACTTGGTGTTCAAGTTAATGAAACTGCTAAGCCGCCACGGGTATCAGGTGCTGGTGCTTATATCCGATTGTTCAGTTCTTATCTATTCCATGCTGGGGGCTAGTCTGTCTGTACTTTACAGCCCCTTGCTATTCTGTGTATACCGAAGCACAAATCTACGAGTAGGCTCTAATTCTACCTACTTTGTTCACACTCTACAATACATTCATACACTTTTGTTTATTCATTGATGAATAATTCCAGTTATTGTTACCTCAGCTGCGATTTATCACAACAACTTTCCATTTTCTGCTCGAAGGGTACGTACATAATTTTATTGAGTGCCAAAATTAAGGCTTTATTTTACTCTTGCTTTCTCTTACATATTGTACACTTAGTTATCATAGAAAATGGAATTTTTTTATATACCCATTATATCATCTTTGTGGAATATAACAACTTGTTATATATATATCTGCCCATAAGGTGGTCGAGCACAAGGTGGTGCACAGATTCACCTCTTCCTTGTTTTGAAACTATACCAGGCTACGAGTATAGCTCCAAAACAAGGGTATACTAACTACATACAGTGTGTGAGTGTAGTATATGCTTTTAAATTAAATTTAGGGCAAAGGTTGGGGCCTCACTTCCGGTCCCGAAGGATACAGTCGTGAGTACCCCGATAACAACTTGTAGTTTCATATAATTACATATGATTTGACGTTGACAAATTGTGTCAATCATGATTTTTAGCTTCAGAGCACTCTAATAGACTTCCGCATGCAATAAACACAAAAATTTTGCTTCGTCACTTTCCGGCCAACGTTCGTCACTTTTCGCGAACGACGAAGCTCGTCGTACGCCGACGAAGAGGGAACTTTTTTTTGCACAGTACTGTACATTACATGACATTAGGTGTATTTATTTACGCCTGTTTCATCAAGAGTACTTGACCAAAGAAACAGTATGAGACTTTCGTTAATTAGCTATGACCAGTAACTTAATGCATATGCAATCAGGGCACTCTTGGTTTTAGTTGGGAATAAGAAATAAGCATTCAGCCAATCTGACTTGTGGCATACTAATGTATTTTTGTCATTTGCCTCTGTCAAGAGAAAATGTTTAATATGTAGGTATATACGTGCTTAATAATTAATTTTTGTAGTTTAGTCTCTATCAAGAGTAACTGTACAAAATAGTTCCAATTTAGTTTTACTCTCGGACTGAGCTACCAAATGATTTGTAGTAGCCAAGCCACGTATATATAGATATCTTGTAGATACATTAATCCATTATCTAGCATTATCATTAATGTATTCTATGTGACAGATTTTAGTTTTTTCATGTCCATAGCTTTTTTGCCCGTAAACAGCAAAAAGAATGATTTATGTTCATTTGTGTTTTGTATTTTTTGATGTTACAAGCTTTCTAACTTTGGAAATCTACTACATATTTAGAGTCAGTTTTTACTTTTAGAGCTACTTTTCAGAGTTGAAAAGAAATTGAAAGTAATCTGCAAACATAAGTTCAAAAATGTGTATCAATACAGTGTAAAATATGTATATAATATAACCTATATATGTTAGCAGAAGTTTTTTTGTGTTCTTGCATCCAGGCATTTTTCCGAGTCCACCTCGGCACGCCACTGCCGCAGAAAGTTCAGCATGAGTTGGGTTTATATTGGAGATCGGTAAGTGAGCGTGAGGTATGTCATTGGGGTCTGCTGGGAGTAAGTACTTCATACGAGACCATATAGGACATGTAAGTAAATATAGAATGTGCGCCGAGACCCTTTATATATCTCCCGACCTGCCCCCATAGTGCCGTTAACCAATTATAGCCGTGTATTGGGAGTACCTCTACCGCATCAGAAGGAAAAACTCGAGCTTCGCTGGTTTACACACGCATAGAGTCCTGTCTAACCTTTTTGAGAAGCCGACCTGATAGACTCTCAAAAGCAGAGGTTCAGCTTTTTCGAGTGATGTATGCGCGTATATATAGCCGACTGAACTTATTCAAACTACTAAATATGCTTATAGATGTGCCGCACTTCTTTGGATTCTAGTTTTGCTTTCCGACTTTGATATCATCATCACTTATCGGTAATACTTTGCTTTGACTTGATTACCATGCTTCGACTTTTACATCTCCCCTGGGGCTCTATTAAGGTTAGATCTGTAAGACACATAGAAAAATTTATTATGTCTATATAACGTATATATATATTCTTCATACAGTATATGAGCTTTCTCAACGTTTTAAAACTTTTGAAACGTTTTTTTGTTTGATTTCACTGATCATGATGCGTCAATATATAGTTTCATGCCACTGTAGGTCAATAGCAGTTTTTAAATGTTTTTTTCCTAGGAGTTAATACGTATATATTATCCGTACTCTTTACCGCTAACTCATTTTGCTTCTCATTACTCTGAGTTGTGATTAGTTTTTTCAATGGAGAGTCTATTAGGCACTAGCTTTTTTCCATGGAGTATTTTTGTCGCTGGAAAACTGTTCATGGGCAGATGATTTCTGTGTCTATTTTTAGCGTTTAAAATCTCACACATGTCGCATTTTTACGATTTTTTTACAATTTTTGTATACATTTGTGTAACTTCTAGTTAAATTTTTCAATTAGAAAGTTCAGTTTAGTTTAAGCAAACGTGTTGGATCTTTTCCGTTATTCTCTTCAGCAGTCCGAAATTTTAAAGTTTTGAAATTTTTTTTAAAGTTATGTTTTCAAGATTTTTAAATTTTCTCTCTTCCACAAACTTCTACATCTCAGGACGAAACTGATAAATCTGCTTTTATTAAAAATAAAACTATAAAGTAAAATTTTCTCGAAAAAAGTTTTGTTTTTAAATGCGTCTTTTCCGTCCCAATCAGTTTCATGGAGTTTTCTGGAAAAGACTTTTTGTGTTGAGATTAATTTTTTAGATAAATTTATAACCTTAAAAAGTGTGTATCTTTATGTCCAATGCTGTAATAGTACCAAAATCGTGCAATTTGGTCCAGCAAAGTACAAATTTCGAGGAGGGGAGAAAGGAAGTAATTCCATTCTATGCACTCAGCTAGATTAGCTATTAATATGCTAAAATCGCATTTAGCTTTATTAATCCTAACATATATAGGTAACGTGCGATTTTTATCGACAGTTTTATGTAATTGTGGTGACATCTTTTTTATGTTTCGACGTTTAAAAATGTTGTAAAGCCACATTAAGCTGTTTTCCAGAGTTTTATTGGCTGATTCGTGGCACGATAAAAACGGTTCATAAAGTTTATTACAATTTACTGCAGTTTTGACGGCTATATATATTCACAGCAAAATATCGAAGATTTTTTCAATATCAATCTAAAAAAGCGTTCGTCTTGAAAGAAGATCTTTTGATTTACCCAAATAAGTGGTCGAACACAGCTATGTTCGGTTGGTTCACTTCTTTCTTTTGTTGAAGAATAATCAGGTTACGAACTATTCTCCAAGACATGTATGCCTATTTCACTTATACATATGTATCTACCTAATAGTAAGAAGACTGTTTGTGTTTAATTTAGGGCAAGTTTTGAGACCTTAACTTCTGATCCTACAAAGTGCAAGCAGGGTACACAAGCAAGTGTCTCATTTAGGATTCAAGTCTCACTTTAATTCAAATTGATTAACCGCTTATGATATCGTGCCGTGCTCATCAACATTGATTGTTACCCGATTTCTTTGACTTCTGAACAGAGTTTTTCGACTCTTTGTAAACCTATTTGTAGACTGATCAGATCTTTTCAGTGGTTCACGTTGTAACTCGTACTGTCCGTTTTTGCCTGATGTGTAGCTTGCATTTTTTGTGGTAAGCTTGGACTAAGGCCCTGTAGATAAGCCACCGCACTCGCTTACATTTCACCTTAAACTTGATTTCGTCTTTTATTAACTTTTCCGCCTCCTTTTGCAATTCATCCAGTCGTTGTCGCTCCTCTTGCGGAAACGCTGCCTATTTTTTATCTTCCTCTGCAGACTGCTTCATCACTTCATCACTGGATGGTGATGATGACATCACCATCCGCATCATCACACTCTTTTTTTCTTTTTGTTCAGGTGGGCACTGCGGCATCTCCATTGTCTTTTGAGCATTTTCTCTAGTTTAGTCGTCGCTGTCTCAAATTTGATGCTGCAAATGTTTCAAAGATTCATCGTCCATTTTGTTTCTTTTCTTTGTTCTCTTTCTTTTCTTTTCCCTTTTTCATTTTCCTTTTCTCTAGTTTTTACCCGTTGTTCTTTGTTTTATTTTCCTTTTCACCGCACAAGGGGGTCCACAAGGGCCACCGAAATTACCACCACGCCTGATAGCCAAGTCGAATGAAGATTTCGTGATTTCTTTTTTTGTAGGTAAGTCGTTTATCGCCTGTTCGTACTCGTCATTTCATCCATTCAATTTTCATTAGAAGATCAATCTCCGTTGTTTATATTCGTTGTCTTTTTGTCGCCAACCTTATTTCTTAATCAACGAACCTAAAGTCTGACCAAAAAGTGCTGGACCCTGAGGCACAAAGAAGCACGAAATTTTCACGAAAGCACGAAAGCACGAAAGATTTCATTACGAAAAGAATGAATTTTAAGCATAAAGAGTACAGCGTGTAGTCACAAAAATCACGCGACCCTGTTTTCTCTCGGGGTTCAGCAATTTTTGGTCAGACTTTAGTCCGCTAAATCAGTTAAAATTGTACCATATTTATTCCGACTAGTATTACATGCACTTATATCCGTTGCTCGGTTCAATCGTTCAACAGGTGTTTGGGTAGCTTAAGGCCGCGCCTGTTTTGCTGCTGCATTCGCCAAAAAAATTTAAGGAATGTATTTTTCGAAAAATGCTCTATTTAGCTTTTTCGTGTCTCTCTGAAGCTCTTTGCGCGTCCCTTTGCTTGTTTTAAATGTCCTATTTGGCTGTCATTTCCGAATAAAATTTTCAGCATTATTTTTTACCGCTTTTATGTAGATGCTCTCTTCAAATCGATTTATTGTAATTTTTTAAATTGCTGTTTTGGAATATTAGTTGTGACGATTTTCAGACTAGAAACGAAACTAAGTTTAAAGCAGGTCGAAACGACTCCATACGACTTTTCTCTGCAGATTTTTAATGGTTCCTATAACAACCCTTGTATTTAACATTTATTTATTATTTTTTTATTTTACAGAGTTAAAGGAAGTTCTACTTAAAGTTTCAATGTAACGGAAGAAGTCAACTATAGAAACTTGAAATCATATTAAAATTTCCATATTAGCCAGTTTCACATGATTGAGAACACTGTTGAGGTACGTATCCCTATGCCGTTAGTGATACCTCGCCCTTCGCTGAACCTAGGCAAATCGGGACCGCCACGTCACAACCAGGGGCCCGCGAATGGCATTTGCCTGACGGCCTAATCCGCCTCCACGGATGTAGTCGCTTGCTACATAGCTCACACCACTGACGCTCCAGGGCCACGAAATGTAGATGAGCACCGAACCCCAAGGCTGAATCTGCTGTAACGTTATACGTCCATGGGGACCGTTTTACTGGACACAAAACATGTAATTTGACCAGGCAGTCGCCAAATTTTGGCCCGAGGGAAGCATGTTCACACGATGGGGAATCAGCACATCAATGCTTAATAACAAAGCTTACGTCCATTTTTCAATCTGTCCTTGTTTTCTAAAACAGTGCACAAAAACGAGCAACTTGACATGTCACGTGACAAGCAGCAGCCATCGGATTAGGTGTGGGGACTGTTGCCACGTTGCAGAACGAGAGTGATTTGGATTTCTCGCGACAGGGTGTCACACCGTATATACAATATAAATACACAATCACGGTCTGGTTTAGTGGTCCATGTGGCATCATGTATGTGGCACAATGTTCCTTTAAGGTCATCATACTAGGCGAAGTGTTATTTCGGCTTCCCTTGTGCTTTTCTGGTTTATTTTTATTTGGATATTTATCACTTATCACGCTTGTTCACACTTAATTGAAACATGCGCTGAATTATGAGGAAGTAAAACGCCGCTTTAACAGCAGTTAAGATTTGGTACTTCAAAAAAATTTCCAGTCTAATCGAAAATAAATAATCCGCTAATAGCTGACAAATTTGGTTATGCAAAAAAAGTTTTAAAATGAACTTCAACTTTGTCTGTGAAGCAGAAAATATGACCAACTTTTGGTGAAGACCAGTTTTCGCGAAAAACTTCATCCACACTGTTTGTAAAAAGCGGGGTGTGACACTTCACTCAAAATTTAGCCGAACTTTTGCAAAGTTTTTCTTACTACGTTTTTTGAGGACGAAACTTTATACGCAAATTTGTCATAAGTCGACCGACAATAGTTATCAATCAGCAAAAGATGATTGTTTCTCAAGAAAATTGCAGTTTTCGCTATTTTTGGTGCTGTTTCAAGTGTTAAATGTTTCGGCCTAGGTTAAGGTTGATTTCATTGCATTTACTTCATTCATTAGTACATTTTTTCTTAGGGGCTGCTCACAAACTCGGATTAACGGAATTAACTAAATTAGCTATAATAACTCGACATAAAACTTCAGTACTTGCCAAGAATCTGCACGTTTATGCAATTTAGATAGAGAAGTAACATTCTCGAATTTGAAGAAGTTGCCATGTTCAGTGTCAGTTATGCCAGTTAATCTTCATAGTTAATCCAAATTTGTGAACAGATCTTTAGAAATCAAGTTCTGTCTTGCTCGCCTAGCAGCGAAAAGATGTAGTGAGTGGTATATATGTATGTATTCCATAGGTTCATGTGCTAATGTATATATTAACAGTATTAAGCATATAATTTCTTTAACCGGTGAACCGATAGTCCGGTTTTCGTGAAAGTTATGTCGGACTAAATGAGTTAAAATAAGTCAGCTGCTTAATTTGGTGCGGATTGAAACCAATTTCTGATTTGCTTGCGTGACAGACCGATTTGGTTTGTTCTTTAAATGATAGTTTAAGCATGTTTTTCATGCTCAAGCTGGACTAAAATTTTATTTCTAAGCTGTCAAACTGTTTTTTCAAGTGGCACTAGTTTATTGTTATTAATTTTTTAATTTTATATTCACTCAAACATATATCCCCAACAAGTCGGTGCATGTTCAAAACATTTCCATTTTTAAATTATATTCTATTTGTGAAAAAATTTATTATAATTTCTATTTTGCAATTCAATAATCGTTCAAAAGGCTTTGAGATGAAAAAATGCTGGTTCCATGTTTTTTTATATTTTAAAGCTGCATAGCCAAAGTTCGTCTGCTTTTTATAGCGGGTATTCCAAAAGTTTAGCACTTCTATATAGACTATTTAGCAGCGTAGCGCAGACATTTATAAGACACAAATATATGTATATGTGTAGTATATAACGTTAGTTTATGTCGATTTATAATTTAGTTGGGTGTGTTTTCACGGAACGTTGTCTCTCTGTCACTGTCAGCTGACTAGAGAGAGAAAAATAACTGCTTTTTGGCGAACATTAGTAACATTACTATTTTCCTATCGATCTGAGATCCATTTTTTAATCAACTTTTTATTTGTAGCTATTTTTTGGTTGTTTTAACCTAACTTTTTGGCTTTTTCGGTTGAACACCGTATGATAAGAACTTTTTTGTTTGTTATAATATTATCGATTACGTTTTATAATAATCTAATGTGAGATACAAGCGTCAGTAACTGTCGGAATTTTTAGGATTTCGTCAAAAAATGTCTATTTTTTAACAATTGTCGGACGAAATTCACAACAGTGGATTTTAAATGCTCCTAAGACTGTCATAAATCAGTAGATTCAGAGACATTAACCGTTTTATTGCCCACACTGGGCTGCATTACAAGTTAGAACGACAATAACGACTTTCACTGTATGTGTATATACATTCTATACTTGGCTGCGTTTCACAACCTAACACTAACACTAAAGTTTTCCTAGAAAGTTAGCGACACTAAATTTTGTCTCAGACTTGAAAATGTGTGTCCCCGTCTTATGGTAAAATGTTTTTAGTTACTTACAAAAAAGTGTCACTTGTGTTAGATTGTGAATTTGTGTCTCAGTAGTTGGTCTTTTCAGTTTTTTTTAATTTTTCGGTTCAGTTCATAATTGCTACATTTCTGTTACGTAAAAGCACAGCTTTAATAAACTGCAGTAGTGATCCGTATTCAACTTATTGAAGATATGCTACAAACATAGAGACCATTCCTTATGTATGTTAGATGCTTTTTAGTCCGACTAAGCAAGTCAAAAATTAAGCTCAAAATTAATCTCAATTAAGCTTCAAAATAATAACCCTTTTTCAGTATTGAATTTGTTATTATATTTGAAAACACTTTAGAAACTTTGTATATATATGTTCATCACTGGCTTGCGTCAAAATAGAATAGCTCGAGAATAGAATCACTCAAGAATAGCTGATCTCACTCAACCCTAAAGACGTATTCATTGGATTTGTTTTCACTGTTTTCTCGATACTGGTTCCACATTAACTAATTACCATAAATTTAATATATATATATATCTTTTGAGAAATGTAAGATGGTGAAGAGCAATCGAGAATAGCAAGAGAATAAGCATAGCTCGAGATTAAGGTTGGTGCAAACGGCCGTAAGTTTACCTTGAACAATGCCCTGAAGCTGCAACATATGAGGAGGCGTAAATATTTCCTCATTTGAAATACATACCAGAAATATCCTATGTTTTTCAATTAACGTTTTTGCCTGTTTGGGAAATTAGAAATTAAATCTTTTTTACATCAATGCAATGTGGACTTAGAATGACATTTTTTAAATGATTTATGTTGCCGATTTTTACTTTTTTTATTACTTTTTGTATACCATTTTATCATGCGTTCATACGAAGATAGGTAATATACGTATTTACAAACACTGCTGTTATAACTATAAAAATATTTTGCAAATTTACAGCCTATTACGTATTGACGCTATCACTATGTTGTATCTACTTCGGTATCGAAAAACCATGCATTACACATGCATTACATATGTAAAATTTTTGTACCATTGGTTGCTATCTATGTATTTATTTATTCATTCATATATTTATTTTTTATGGTTGTTTCAACTGTATATATATGTATGTATGTAGCAATTCCACTAATTTCATTATGAGCACCTATTTCTTGAGTAGGTATTCCACGATTTTTAAAAAGTGGAAACTGACATTAATGACTTTAATGACATTTTATTCACTTATACGTATATATAAATTATATATTTTCTATGTCATTTTAATGTTTTTATAGATTATAGGATCAAACGGCTGAAAACATTTTTGTCAATATCGTATATTAGTTTTAGTGACGATTTCAAAGTTCTTATTAGGGTCGATGATTCATACCTACAGCTGTTTGTCAGTTGTCAGTTCAGCAGCTAAATCAAAAGTAACGTTTTTGGGTTTCAGAAGAATATATACATGATTTGGGATTAGCTGATGACAGCTTCAGTGGTTTTGTGTGATTTCCTGGCTGAACTGACAATATTCGACTGTGACTATGAATCAATCGTTGAGTTGATACCTTTTCTCTAAGAGTTTTTTTGTAAACTCTTATACACTGCTTCTATAGCATACACATTATAGTAGCCAATTATGTAGCCAATCAGCGCGTAGATTCTCTGCGTAACACACTTTAGTATAATATAATCGCAGACGCGTTGATAAGCATTATGATAGGGATAAAAAATTAATAACTCATTATTTATTTATATATAGTCTGCTTGCAAAAACATTAAAAAAAAGGTTTGCAAATACCTTTGTATACATTTTGACATACTTTCAGCAAAAATATGTAAGGAACTTTTAAGAATATGAGAAAAGTTAGTATCTCAAAAATTTCTTATTCAATTTCTCTGAAAGTCTGTTCAAAATGTCCACAAAAGTATTTGCAAACCTTTTGTGATGTATTCGCACCTAAGTTATGTATTAAAATTAGTTATTAACCTTTTATCCCTATCTTAATGCTTAGCAACGATTTTATACTAAAGTGTGTTACGCAGAAAATCTACGCGCTGATTGGCCAGCCACATACATGTTGCACAAAATGTCAACATGTGGCCCGAAAACGACGAGCGCATCTGCCTGCGCTAGAACACAGGCAGGTATGTAGGAGAGTGTCTCACTCTTCTTCTATATAGAGTGAGACACTATTATGTACTCTTGCAACTATGTATATTAATTTTTACAAGAACACATTTTGTTAAAACAGCACACATTTTTTTAAAAGCACCAAAAAGTAAATTTGCCTGATATATGTATGTAAACCTGAAAACACAATAAGTATATAGGTATACGCTGAGTAGCTGCAGAAAAAACAAAGACTATAATCACTGCCATAAACAACTTTTAATGCATTTGACCTTGAATAGCAAAAATGCACAGTTTTTTGCTGATATTGCTCAAATCATGGGCAATGGCAACACTTTCTTATATTTTCAGTAAAAACGTGCTTCAGAAATCAGAAAATTATGCTCGGTTTTGAAACAGTCAGAATATTGGCAGCAGTCGCGGAAGTTTAAACTATCCAAAAGTATCGGACTATGTCTACTTATGACACTTCATGTTAACCCTTTCAAATTTGGAGCGTTTTACTGACAACTTGACAGTTCCACACTGACACTTTTTTTAAGCTTTGCTGTTTTTTGCATACTTTGAGTTATGCAAGTTACAGAGAATATTAGCGAGTGTCGTGCCTAGCTCAGAGGATGAAACAACAGCTGATAGTATGTCGTGTTTTTGTATTTATTAGCGGTTTTTATTTAATTTTTGCTATATTTTACCTCTCTGTTACTGAGCCAGTCTGTTAATAGGTACAATTATATTAACAGGAACGTCGCATTGGTCACGTTCGCTGCATCATAGTCTACACACCGAGAGAAAAAAACATGCTTTTATATTACAATATGTATCATTGCTTTAATATGTTGATTATATTAACTTTGTCTGTATCTAATCAGTGTGTAAGTATTGAGCTTGATTATATACTTTTGTCAAAACTTAGAAACCAATCACTTTTATATATCTCCTCAGGGACACTCATTACAAGTAAACATCATTAGTAAATGCTTTTTTCAGTGCCGTAGAGCTGTAATAGGTTGGTGGTTGCTATTTTTTTTAACTCAAGTAGTGCCTCGACTGTTGAATCGTGTCGAATTGCTATAAAAAGCACTTAAAATTTATTTTCGTCACTTCAGCATTTTAGGAACTTAATTTATGTAGTGAAGGTGTTTTAGGAACCGTGAAATTTTTCGGCGATATTTAGCTCTGTCCATTTTTTTAATTTTTGTACCGGATCACACAACTGAAATAAAAGTAGTATTGCTCGCAGTTAACGAAGGAAATATATACATATGTCAGACTAATTATCCAAAATTGGATTTAACGGATTAGATTTAAATAAAGTTTGGTAATAACACAGCACAAAATGAAAATAGCCGGCTGAAATTTCGCTCTACATGTCTTACATACATTATCTCAGTATGTGCCAATTTTTAGTAAATGACGTTTAACTGACGCTGCGTTATTGACGAAATAAAGTTAAATCTAATCCGATAAATCCAATTTCAGATAAGACACTTAGTCCCGTTTTGGACCTTTTTCAGCCACTAATGTGCAACGCATCCACCACGCTGCCAAACTTCCCAATGGGAGCAGTGTCATACTCTTCCCATTGATCTTGTTACTACTTACTTACATACTACTATATACGGAGCACTGTCATACTCTTCCCATTATGTATATACTCTTGCTACTACTTTTCTTACTACTTAGTATATTATATAGCACATACTTATACTTAATCCAATTTTGCGTACTCCTCATCTGAACAGAATTTTTAAGGCTATAATTATTGGTACACTTTGCCATGTTATTAAGATTCTCCTACCACTTAAAATCCTGTTTTACAAAATCACTCCTAGTATCAAGGTAATAAAATAATTGGAAACACAATAAACGTTTTTTAACGTTCGGTTTTCTTACGTCTTGGCTTTAAGACAATTCGTGAGTGTCGAATATTATGTATATTAGGGATAGACCGCTGGCTCGGCTCGGCTCGGCTCGGCTGCCGAGCCGGCCGGCTCGGCTCGGCTCGGCAAATTGCCTTTGGCTCGGCAATTTTGCCGAGCCAGGCCGAGAGCTGAGACAGTCGTGAATTTTCAACAACTAACTTTAGAAAGTTTAAAAACTCTTCCCAGAATCCAAAAAAGCAAGAGCTGTTCTGTTACGATTTTTGTGTTTTTCCGTTAAAAAACCGCTGTCGCATACCGGTATATCCCGGGGGGAGGGCGGCCGCCCTACCAAAATTTTTTTGATTGGAATTACTTCGTGTAAGAATATGTGTGTATTAGACGCAATTTGTTTGCTTAATATACTGTTTTGTGTTACGTTTATATCATTGCAAAAACGACATTTTTAATAAATTTGCTGTCCGCAGTCCGCATTGCATTTGCAATATCGAAATTTTAGTAAATTTTTCAACTTTTCACTCTGGCGCCCGTTGCACAATCAACAGCTGAAAAAGCGGTGGTATAATAATATATATAAGATAAGCAATATTCCATGGTTCTTCAGAATAGAATAATCTTCAAAAGATAGTAAAAGTGAAAAAATTTAACGTATAAATACTAAATACATATAGTAATATTGTTGGTAAAAACCGGCTTCGTGGCGAAAATGGACGTCAAAATAAATCTGGCCCTCCACAGGAATCTGAATTTTCTGTAAATTTTTTTCAGTTATACATTTTTCAGATGTTACATAAACAATTTCCAGCATTTTACAGACTTTCAGAGGAATTTAAGATAATTTCCAGAATAATTCAGATAATTTTCAGAATAATTCAGACACAGTTCAGATAATTTCACCCGGAATTTAGAGACTCTAAATTTTATCTGAAAAAATGTTACTGTCTAATTCTACAGAAAATTCAGATTTACTGGTTTTCCTGTACTTTCAAGTTTCATCCTTTTGTCGACGTCATTGTGTAGCTATCTATATGAAAATTGATGAATTTTTATTGAATTTTCGCACAATTTGCAGTTTGCCACCAAAAGTAGCAAACATTTAGGGTACCCCCTCCCGTGGGAGGTTTTGCACTGCCAAGCGCGTAGTCGGCGGGGGGGGTCGAGACCCATCTTTTTTTGGTCGAACCTGAAAAAATTGTTTACAACGGTCCCCCCTTTGGTTTTTATCGCCCGGCCGAAAAAAATTTCTGATAAGTCTCCAATTGACCAAATTCGGCCTGAAATTCAACAAATTCTAATTTTCTTCTGGGGGCTGCCGCCCCCAGACCCCTGCAACTTTGTGGCTTACTATTCGTTAAGCCAGTGCATGTCTGCAAGGGTACATTATGCTGAACTTACTTGTGTAATATACTGCCTGTTTCCATCTTTTGTTTTGCTTTGTCGGAAAATATTTCTGATACGTCTCTAGTTGACTAAGTTCTGCCTAAAAATTTTAAAAATCTCCATTTTTCCTGGGGGCTTCCGCCCCCAGACCCCTGCTTTCTGTGGCTTAATTCTCTTCGCGTTTTCACCACTGGCGACCTGAATCCCTCGGCTGTCTCTGAATTTAGGAAGGAGCTTCCCCCATCCCCTCCAACTGCATGAGTATCAAATAAAAGCTCTAATCCTTCCTTGCTTCTTGACATAAGTCAAAATTTGTCACTTAAAAAAAAGTTGTGCCCCAAAACATTGATTCCCGGAGCGCACGACTAAATTTTGATAAAACCAAAAATTAATCATAGCCAGCCGGCTCGGCTCGGCTCGGCCCGGCATGCCGAGCCGGCCGGCTCGGCTCGGCTCGGCTCGGCATGCCGAGCCGGCCGGCTCGGCTCGGCTCGGCTCGGCACCGAAATTCCCGGCTCGGTCTAACCCTAATGTATATATATAATATATATACTTTATATACAATATATGTTGTGTTTGACTTTAGTGTTTACTTATATTGACAATTTTATAGGTCGAATCGATTTTGCTATGTAGATTTTAAAGATAAATAGTCCGATTCGAGATCTTTTGTTTCGGTAACCAAAGCCATTACAAAAGCTGAAGTTCCTTGTTGAATTTTTGATTTGATTTTTTCAGTCCTCCGATTTTATCATATATCATATTTTTTTGTAATTTATGTATTTTTGCTGCTTTAGCGTCCGGCTTCATTTTGACTCCGATTTATTTATTCAATTCCACCTATTTTGGTCCATTTCGGACCCAATCTTGACTGGACCTAAACTTGGCGGGTCTCAATTTATTTTGATCCATGGCCTGAACGGGATATATTTTTTCCCACCCGCGCCTAAATGAGGGTATTTCTTGGAACTCGAAAGTTGGCTTTAAACTTTTTCCTGTCTTCTGATTAATGATACAACCTCAAGACTTTAGCTTTCGGCCAAAGTTTGACGACCGTCTTGGCCCTAAGACGCCCTCTTTTACAGGCTTGCCAATCACTCTGGTTTCAGCTTTGACCAATCATTTGTGGTCTAGAGAGTGAGAGGGGAAAATGATACCCCCCGCTTGTGGTTCAACGGCCCCCGTACGAATACTAACCCCCTTTATTGTGCTATCTGTACTCTTGACGCTAGTGGACTCATTCTATACTCTTACTGCTCATCTAATGCTACCCAGTGACGCGAATTACATGGCGTCACTCATGACAGTGCGACCCGTCATTGACGCAGCGTTAGCCGACGTCAGAAGTCGGGGTCTGATGGCGCCTAGTCTCAAAATGACCGTCGTAAACGTGGACACGGAATGCTTTAACCAGGCGCAGGTTTTGAAGGGCTCCATTGACGCAGTCAACGGGACTAGCGGACCAAGAACGGCCCTGTTTATCGGTCCGATTTGCGACTTTTCCGTGGCTACTGTCTCACGTGCCGGTTACGTTTGGAACCGTCCCATCATAACCACCGGTGCGTTTGCGGTACCCTTTAACAAAAAAACCAGTCGCGGACTAAACGAAGACGTACACCCGACTTTGACGCGGGTTGGCGGGTTCCGTCACGCGGAAATGATACAGCTCGTGGGGGCCCTGGGAGCTCACTTTGACTGGCACCAGTTCATATTCTTTCGCCACGACGAACAAACCACTGAATCGACCACCATTGGAGAACCTTTAGACAGCACCTATTGTCAACTCTTTGAGGTGGGCCTGAGAACAGCCGAGGAAAACAAACACACGAATATGAGCCGAAAAACCATCTCGTTGGTCGATGAGCAAAACTACCGCACCGTGCTCAAGCGAGAAGTGGGCAATGATTATAGCAGTAAGTTCGGTTCTACAGTACTGTGCAAAAAAAGTTTCCTTTTTCATCCTTCTGGTGACAGCTGTGTTAATTTATCCCTAAAAGTGACTGGCATCGTAGAAAAGTGGCGAAGACAATTTCGCAGAAACGCGTCCATTTTAAACATAGTCTTTCTAACTTTGAGACACTGCTTAAATTTTTAAATTTTTCTTCGTCACTTTACAGTAGCGCATATTCACTTTCCTGTATCGCCAAGAAGGAACCTTCTTTGTTTTATGTTGACAGAAAGGGACGTTTACTGTTTATTAGTGTGCTTACGGCTCAGATTCAAATTCATAAGCTTGTCCGTTTGTCCGAACGAATACTTGGTGTTGTAATTATTTGTCCGAGTGTTTGATTACCTGGTATTCCATTAAGGGGGCGCTCTGAGTAACTTCCAATAATTCAAATTGCTATATTTTTTTGTTTCTTGCTGATACGAACTTTTTTGCTTAAGTTTAATCAAGATGAACACCAGGCAAGCATTTTTGCAAAGTTTTATGAGTCTCGGAACATTTTAGCAAATTTTATGACTGCATCAAAATTGAAATTTTGAAAAATTTGACTAATTTTTGAAATGACGTAGCTCAATGGTGCCTCAACCAAATTTAACAATCTATAGCTTAAATTAAAGACAATTATCTTGCCGAGGTGCCATTTTTGTCGAATTTTCGTTACCGGCGACAAATTTTTAGTTATTTTAATTTCTATCAAAAGTGACGTTTTAAAAAGCCTATCATATTGAGCCAAATCATAATAATTACAATTCAAGAAGTTCGGCACCTCCATATACGTCTGCTTTAACAGTCTGCAAAGTTTCAAGCGGATCGGTTTTCGCAGCTGATAGTAATCTTAAAAAAATGTACGCTATAGCCCATTTTCAGAAACCTGAAGTTTGCCTACACATACGTATTTTCCAAAAAATAGAGCTAATTTTTCTGTACTAAAATCCGTTGAGAAAAGTTTCAGAAGCCAAAAAGTAGCTAACGAAAAATTAGTTTGAAAAATAGTGCATTTTTGTCAATATTGGTCAACGTATTTTGGAAATTTTTTTAGAAAGGTGTGCCTACACAAACGACTTTTTGAAAAGTTGCAACTAGCAATTAGGTACAAAAAACTGTTTCAAAAAGTACAAAAAGCCATATAGAATTTTTTGGTATATCCATTTGAAGATTTTTTCCCATTGAAAAATAGGTTAAAATTTCAAGTTGAACCAAATTGGACGTTATATACATCAAATGAAAGCTAATTTAATTTACAACAACTTTTCTTCTTGATTTTATTAACAAAAACTTACGTGAAAAAGTTTATCGCCCAAAGTCGGTTATTCAGAGCGCCACCTTAAGTTATTATTCATTCGATCATTTTAGTTGTGTGATTTGTCAAAAGCTATATTTAACCAAATTCATGTCGCGAAAATTGTGATATCGCTGCTTAATGTTAATTTTAAACTTATTCGTACGTAGTGAACGTAATTATATAATCTGTACCTGCATTTAACAGTAGTATCCCGATGTTCTGTATCGTTCTAAAATCTATTGTAATGGATCTAGTTATTGTTGTAACCCACCAGAACTCCTTCCCCAGGGACTAGCTAGTAGATTTAGTAAAATTGTGTCGTGTTATTATATTTGTTACTATAGTCTGACCAAAAAGTGTATGTATGGAACTTCATTGCTTCATAGCAGCTTAGTCGTTTGAGGTAACCCCCATAATGTATATATCATTCGAAAGCATTTTTGATGGAGATGTTCATGAAATTAAATTATTTTGAAAAATTTGAAGTTAAAAGTCTTAATTCAAATAAAATCGATTTTTTCCGCCTAATTAAAGAAAACCTAATGTATTATATATCATTCGATAGCCCATTCTATCCTGCGTCTAATGTTATATACAACATCATTATAGCATGCACCTGTCAAAAATTATCGATTTTTTGAAAAACGTCATTTTTGGCCCGTTTTATTCGCTGTAACTCAGTAAATACTCAACCAAATCTGACAAATTTTGCATCAATAGACGCGTTTGTGACCTCGCGCGGTCTGTGAAAGTAATCAGGGTAGGCGCGATAGCGCCTAACCCTAGAATAGGAACGACACTCCACATTGCAGAATTTCAAAATTAATTTTTTTAATAACTAAAAATTTATGCAAGCAAACTGGTTTTAATTTGGTGTGTGCACGTGCCTGGGGGAGGGCTACATGCTGGCCAAATTTCAGGCAAATTGGTTGGGTATTACTCGAGATATGAAAAATCGCCTTCCGCAAACTCGGATTTTTCCGTCTTTTTTTTTTCCCCGACGCATAACTCAAGAAATCCTTCTTGGCGAGGCACTTTTTTGTGTTTTTTACATTTGTTCTGATTGGGAATAGTGTCATTAACAAAATGGTGTTCTAGGCTTTTGCCGTTTTGGCTGTGCTGGGAGGGGGGAAAGCCCTTTTTTGGGCCTCGAAAAATGGCAGTCAAAAATTCAATGGCGCCAGCTTTTGAGAAGTCACGCAAACAGCCCAAGTCTGATCTCTTGTATGCATGGTAGTGTAGTAGGGTTGTAGTGCGTCTCCCCTTTTGGAGTCGATTGTGTCACTGTAGGCCTAGGGAGGGGGTCCGGAAGGTATTTTACGTGTATTAGGGGTTTGGCTACCCATGGGCAGTACAGCCAAAACCGTTATAGATAGAGGCCTGTCGTTTTGTATGCGAATATAAACCCATATACTGTGCATTTCAGTGTGATATTAGTTTTGCTCTCAGATTTACCTAGTAGCCAGAACTGGTGCACCCCTCTCTGACACCCTTGGAAACATGGTTTTTCATGACTTTGTCAATGTATAACGCTTATATGGATAACCGCTCGGTCTGTATTTCTATTGCATCTTAATATACAGGCGCAGGGGTGTCCGTGGATATTGTTTGGTCCGCGTCGTTTGCGCTGTTCCAATTTGGCAACCCTGGCAAAGTGCCAAAATGGTCAATTTGACCAAATTTTTGAATTTTGTCATTTTTGTTGAAAAACTGTGGAAAAGGTTAATTTGAGGTGCTGAACGGGAATATAACGTTATTTTGACGAATAACTATTGTTTTCATCCAAAATAGTGCTCAGTGGTCAACTACGGTTGTGTGTACTAGACAGTAAATATGTAGGCAGTGTAGCCAAAACGGTGATAGATGGAGGCCTGTCGTCTTGTATTCGAATATAAACCCATACATTATGCATTACAGCGTGGTATTGGATTTATTGTCAGGTTTACGTAGTAGCCAGAACTGGTGCACCCCCTGTGTACCGTTGAAATGATGTTATTTCATGATTTTCTCAATGTATAACGAGTTTATGGATAACCTCTCGTTCTGTATTTCTGGTGCATTTTAATACATAGTCGCGGGGGTGTCAGTTGATATTGTTTGGTACGCGTGGTGTGCACTGGTCCACCTTCGTAGCCCTGGCAAAGTGCCAGAATGGTCAATTTGACTAAATTTTTGAATATTTTAAATTTTTTTGAAAAACCGTGAAAAGGGTTAATTTGAGTTGCCGAACACGAATATAACGTCACTTTGACCAAAATGAATGTATATATTAATTATTAACCCAAAATAATGACAAAATATACGACAAGGCCAATTGTGTAATGTTAGTGGCTTTGTAGAAATAAGTAGGTAGTGCAACATACGCATGCGCGACTATCACTTTTCAGAATGTAATCATACAACAATCCAAGTGTCAGCTTTCCTGTCGTCAAGTAAAATTGCTGCAGCGGAAAAAGAAATAGGATTATTATAAAAATGCCCTTTCACCAAGGGCAGCAGTGTAGGTAGAATAGGAAAGTTGGCTGATCTACAGCGGAAAAATGCTAATAAGCTTGTCAAACACCCGGGACAAGTTTTGCAGCCGAATAGGGAAACTCAGCTTGCTAAATAAAGCGGACAAGAGTTGCGTCAGAATAGCAGTCGCCCTGCGACACGTTAGTGCTTTCTGCACCCTATTCGCGCGAATAATTAGGAAAAACATTTTCGACACTTACTAGCACTCAGGACTTAAGTCAGGCGTATATATAGATTATAAAGTTATACTCTGCAGATATATACAGGTACCTATTTCATTGAAATTTCTCCATGCGCAATCTATTTTTGTTTTGTATATAAATATCTTTCCTAAAAATTACAAATGAGTAATGGCGTATTTCAACTTAACATTATATATATATTATTATATAGACATTAACGACTAATATTCAATACGAATCATAAAATGTTACAATACAACCGTATAACTCTAGTTAATACAAATAACTGTAGAATTTATATAAGCTTAAACTACATTTACATACGTAACAATAAAAAATGATTGGCGATCGTTGATTATTATATTATGGATGAACAATTATTTCTTCTGGACATAGATAGCTTGCCTAGAAAATAACATCAAGAACCAATGAAATATACGGTACTTTTCCGGCAACAGGCAGCTGATGATAATGGCTGGTTAATTCGCGCGAATAGGGTGCAGAAAGCACTAACGTGTCGCAGGGCGACTGCTATTCTGACGCAACTCTTGTCCGCTTTATTTAGCAAGCTGAGTTTCCCTATTCGGCTGCAAAACTTGTCCCGGGTGTTTGACAAGCTTATTAGCATTTTTCCGCTGTAGATCAGCCAACTTTCCTATTCTACCTACACTGCTGCCCTTGGTGAAAGGGCATTTTTATAATAATTAAATTTCAAAATTTGATACTAAATTTTTCAATATATATTTGTCAGGTTTACAGTCATTTTTCAGCAATTTTTGTTCAAGATTAGTTAAAATAATTAGTACCACATTAAAGTTCAGTTCATTAGCTTTCATTTGATACTAAAAACATGTGCTTTTGATTGGATTGAGCAAAGCAAAATTGAGTATGTACATCTGTATGCAAAAACTAAAGTCTGACAAACAATAGTTGCACCAGTTGAGAAAACGAAACATGTGATTTCTTTACGAAAAGAATGATTTTGACTATCAACTATCAAGAGTACAGCAACTAGTCGCAGAAGTCATACCACTAAAAACCAAGTAAGTGGTGCATCTATTTTTAGTCAGATTTTAGTAGGTTCTAGGTAGTATTGCAAAACAACACAACCTGTTTGTCAGAAGTAAGCTTCCAAGGCGGTTTTTATGAAATCTCCATAACGATATCCAATGTTCCCCCTATTTCCCTTGGGGAAGAGTGGACAAGAAATTAGATCTCCAGATATAACGCGGTGGTTGTTTAGTTAGTCCTTAAGCAATTAGTTTTTAGGTGAAAATTTATTTGCTATTGTTAGGTTAAGTTATATCAAGAGTACATAATAGTGTCTCACTTTATTTAGATGAAGAGTAAGATACTCTCTGTCTGTGTTATAGCGCAGGCAGATGCGCTCGTCATTTCCAGGCCACTTGTTGCCGTTTTATGGAACATGTGGCTGGCTAATCAGCGCGTAGATTCTCTGCGAAACACACTTTACTATATAATCGCTGATGCGTTGATAAGCATTAAGATACGGATAAAAGGTTAATAACGCATTATTTATTCATTTTCTGCTTGCAAAAACATTAAAAAAGGTTTGCAAATACCTTTGGGGATATTTTGGGAACCACACTCATTCTTATGTAGCTACAATTAGACCGTGCTATGAAGAGCTATACGTACATACATACGTTTGCAATTCATTTGTAGAGGAAGTAAAACTCGCTAAGCTATGTGCCAATTTCGGGGGGGATAGTCAACTTCTGGTTGGTTATGTAAGTACCAAATAGTATAAGTTCTACCTACAACGGTCATTTGCAGTGTTATTAATTAATTTCATAACTTTTTTCCTTGACAGTATTTTTCAGTCGCAAATTATCTATGTGGTTTGCTTCAACTTACGTCACGTCTCTAAAAAGTTTCTGCTTGCGCAATAATTCCTTGTCGGCCGGCTAGAGATAAGCCTTGTTTTCTCGACTGGAAAATAGCTGCAAAAAATGATCGTGCATAGGCCAACGCATTTAGTAGAGTTCAGAACGGGTCGAAATTTACCAAACTGAGTCGACGTAATTCGATTTAGCCCAACCCGACCGGACCGTGGATCAACGCTACCATGATATGCCCAAGGTTGGGCTATATGCGTGTCCCATAAACCAGATAAATTTAATCTAATCCACTAAATCCATTTAAGACCACCTTACTTAAACCTAAAGTGTATATGCATACGACACGAGTATAGGTAACAGACAACAGGATCTACCTATGCGCCCTTATTTCACATTCCACAGCCTTGGCTCGGAACAGAGCTCCATTTTCTATGAAACCATGCGGCCGCGTTTTGGTTCTGTGATAATTACAAGTATAGCCAGCCTAGCGGCGTCTGGGCAGAACCCAGGGTTAGCAGTAAGAGAAAAAGTGTTGGGTAGGGAAGCGGCGCGCGTTGTATTTATATGGCGTGTGTAACTGGCCACTAAAAGTGCCTTTGAGGTCTTAGACAACGGCCGTCCTTCAGATCAATTGCTTTGCCAGAGAGGGAACTTTTTTGCCGAGCCTAATGGGTTAACTCGGGCACCGATTGATGCGGGTTTAAATAGCGGAGACGTGGCACACAGGCGCACAGACTCTGAGCAGACGCTGATTGACTTACGGTAATGACGGACGGACGAACCAACGCACTCAAATGACATAGCGTCTGTGTGGGCAAACATGCGCACACAGCCGAAATTTCGACGTGGAAACACACTTTTAAGTCGCGCCCTATATAAGAATTTGAAACGCTGGCTGGTAGAGATCCTCTAAGCCGCAGTCCGTTACGAAGTGGATTTTTAAAGTGCCTAATTTTAGAGGCGGGGGTCTACCATTTCATTATTTTTATTGTTGCTTTCTAAGGCTTCTAACTCCCTCATTTTCTTCCAATGTGTTCTGCTGCGGTAGAAATGTCACAGTTTTATGTATGTACTCTTAGTGCAAAGCCAGCGTTGGCTCATTTTACGACCATAATTTTACCATAAGCACCAATGGGGTCTTTGAAATCGCAGTTTTAGGCAGCTATTGGGGCTGGAATTTCTCGTCTCCTATCAACAAACTATTTTTTGGGCCTTCAAGAGCTTGTTAGAGTAAGACCGAAAAGCCAGAATAATTACAAACTTTGATGACCGTTATCCATTTACAGTAGTTTTTTTTGGTTTTTCAATTTCATATGTATATCTGTGCAGCTAGTACATATATTTTTCACATGTACAGTCTATTTTATACCTGCTTGAAGCATTAGTTAAACAGATTCCGTTTACTAATAGGTACAGCTGATTTCAAGCTAGGCTATTTGTTTTCTTAAGGAAACTGCGTGATTACCGCGCCTCTATTCTTGGCCTAGAAACAGAAAATTGGTTTCTTAGACTCATTTAGTATCAAAAGTCATCCACTAAAACTCAGTTGGGTATTTTCCGTGTCTGAGGATCGTGTGAGGTTTTTACGAACTTTTGTTTTCTATGGACTAATTTTTGCAATCGGGTATTAAGAGACTTATCGTGATATAAGTCGGAGTTTTTTAGTATTTTCAAGCAGCAAAATTTGTAGCCTGCCACTGTTAGCTAAAATAGTATGTACATTAGCTGCTTTTCATCCATTCTATATTAGCTGACTATTATTAGCTTGACACGAAATCTATTATTAATTGTTTTGTTAACCTAATAAATTGACGCTCAGAACATTTGTTTTGATGTCACCAAGGTTTTAAACCTGTTCATAAATTAAATTTCAAAAATTGTTACTGAGATACCGAACAGCAAATCAGTTAAACTTAAGTTCTCAATGACTGCTGTTGACAACTTTTTCCTCAATTTTTTCAATTTTTTTACCGAAAACAAAGTTCAACCAAAAGCCTTTTCGTAAAGAGCATACAATATACAAATAAGGGGGGTCAACATTTTCGGGACTATTTCCTTCCTCCCCCTTGTTCGACAAAGAAGACTCCTAATTGTGCGCAAGTTGGCAAAACTGACACTATTACCCACTTTTGCTCTGATTTTCGGGGCCCTTCTGCCTACACCCACGATGTGTAGGGTATGGGAGGTCCCCCGACACTCCTCTTACACATACATGTATGAGGGGGGAGGGATGGGGGGACGCTCCCCAAAATAGAGGGGCCGGGGGGAAGGGTCCCCAAAATTCGGGCAAAATTCAGTAAAAATAGCACTTTTTTGGAAAAATTTTACAAAATTTCGAAAAATTTAGGGTATTTTTGGTCGATCAGAGGGGGAGGGTCCCCAAACTTTCGACGCCGTTACATGTATGCTCTTACATGTATAAAATTGTATTAAAGGGATTAAATTAAGACTCTTTTCCCATAGGTCGGGAAAATCCGGGCTAAGGGCCTATTCACACAGGGCTCATTTTGCTGCATGGCGTACGCCATGGCGCATGAGAGGGCGCATGAGCGGGCGCATGAGAGGGCACATGAGCGGGCGCACACGCACACTTGCCTACTGCATTGTGTGCATTGTGTGCATTGCGCTTGTGTGCATTGTGTGAGCGGGTGCATTCTGTTTTCACACAGCCTGCTGCATTATTTCACACAATGCAGTAGGCAAGTGTGCGTGTGCGCCCTCTCATGCGCCGTGGCGTACGCCATGGCGTACGCCATTCAATGCGCCCGCTCATGCGCCCTCGTGTGAATAGGCCTTCACTTTTTGCTATTAGAAATTCAGAAGCTATGTATGACCAAACTTATTCGCAGGCAGCAAAATCTCAGCCCTTAGCAAAATAACGCAAGTATGGTCCGTTGACAATAACTTTGGAAAGTACAACTAATTTATTACTTTTACAAGTGGCACAAATATTCTTTGTTTTCAGTACTTTAGAAAACATAGTTTTACCCTAGTGATTTTGGATCTATTCCCAACTTAATTTTCATTACAGATTCTACCCTGGGAATTGCTACTTCAAACTCAAATCACGGGTATAGCACACTCCGATTTGAGGATTTGACTTTTTCTACAAATAATAAAGTGTTATGCACAAAGACTTCGTCTTAGTGTATTGTCGATTCACAGCCGTTCGTCCGTTCAAAATGACTTAAAAATTAAACAAACAGTAATAGTATACTCTATACATTACTGAATTGTTATTTTTTGTGGTGAGTTTTAACTTCTGTTTTTTACCGAGCTGATTAGACAAACGGCTATAAGTATGAACAGAGATGCACTGGAGCAGTCGGCGAAGGGGGTGCCCGACCTTCGACGGAGAAGGGTCGGTTCTGGTTTTTTTTTATTTCCGGCGCAAGCCTGAAAAATGTTTCTAGTCTTTACTCATTTCTGGGGGCGCTTATATATATGGTTACGCCGGAAATTTTGTGCGATTTTTCTATTTTTTACTCAATTTTGGCACACGTTTTGGCCAAACAGAGGGGGGGTAGTTGAGGCGTGTATGAATCGACTCAAAAGGTGCGATGAACGATCTATTGAATTATCGTTGCAATGTTTCTGAACTTACTTGGCCAAGGCTCGGTTCCTTGCCTTGCTGTATTAAAAAAACTAGCTGCCTTTCCATGCTATATACAAACTTTTTTATCAACCAAGTTGCCTGCTTTAAAATTCAAAAAAAAACTTTGTGCGCTAATCTTGTCAGAGTGAAAGTCAATAGATCATGAAACTTGGTTTCTATTTTTAAGCAGACGCCAGACGGTCGACCTTCATTTTTCCGTTTTTGTTATAAGGTACATTTATGTCTGAAAAAAGTCGACCAAAACAAAAAACTGAATAATTTTTTGAATTCATCCTTTTTGAATAAATTAGAATATCGGGAAAAAGAAGGTTTCGATCAGACTCGCTTAGGTAGTTTTATTATTATAAGTTCTTAGATCAGATCAGATGCGTTTCAAAAACTTGCGACAACTTTGACCTACTGGTCTCTTACCAGCATCTTTACTGAAAAGTTCTAAGGGCCTCTGCATAAATTAATATTAAGTGGATTAGATTAACCAGATTAACACCAGTAACTCGATCTATGATTAACTCAAGTTCATAAAATTTTGCGAGCAGATGCAGTTGACAAGCTTTAGTCGGTGTACAACATTTCATAAAGTTTTGTCTATCTTATGTCAAGTTAACTTAAGGCAATCTTGTTGATCTAACCCAGTTAATATATATAATTTATTAATTGTTCCTAAGCATTTTACACAACCATTGGTCTTAGTATGAATCAAATATAAGCTATCCCATATCAGTGTACATATATACTTTTTACTAGCAATAATAACTCATTATTTCTTCAAAAGAAAAAACAGTAAATTTTGCAAGCTGGTCACTAATCTTCGGTTTTAAACTAATGCTGCCTTTATTATTCATGCGACAAAGACTGTTAATAAATTGCCTTCATGAATTATGAATTTTTAGGTGGTCTAATTTTCATTTACCGCTACTGAATTTATTAAAGTTGCCAAGGGGAAGCTCTTATCCAGATAAAATGGCCCTGGGGGAAAATTATTGGTTCCTTGCGCGCTGATTTGAAGAAAATCAGAGAACCTACAATATTCACTTTCATACCTACTTGTCTTTAAGAATATAGCAAGAGGGATAAGGGTGCCTTTTGATCATTTGTGAAACATTGACTGAATTGTTTATATTTTGTAATCAGAACTTTCTTCGTACAAAACTTAAACTCATTTGGCCTCGTATTATTCTTGAAACTGCGTAAGGACAAAACGATAGGGACAAGAACAAGGACGAGTATGAACCGGGCTTTTCATCAAATAGCCAAGCCGGAAGCTAACTGCGCTGCTAAAAATAGTCCAGATCATTTCAACTTTTGTATTTCGCTTTCAACACATTCATATGATGAACTGTAGAAAAGTTTGCACTGGTTTTAAAATGCGTACGGCTTCACACGGCTAAAGACTCTAAACTAGACAGCAGCTTATTTCGGCAAACGAAAAAATGGCTTTTCTAGCGCTCGATAGTACTCAACTGCTTTTAACGTTTTGTTATTACAGAGAAGGTAGTTTTTAGAAAAAATCAGTGTTAGTAGTGATAGGTGAAAAATTTCAAAAACAGTAAATTTATTTTTAATGGTTAGACTATTAAAGTTTAGTTAGTTTAACCAAGTTTAGCCAAGTTTAATGGTAAAAGGTTTAATGGTTTTGATGGTTTTAAGGTTTAATGGTAAGGTTTTAACACTTAAAATGTTAGTGTTTTCAACCCCAAGTTAAGTATTTCACGAACTTTTAAAGAAAACTTAAGAGTTAGAGTGTTAGTTTGTGAGTTTCAGCCTAAATCTAGGTACGCAAAATACTATGTTGGATAAGGCCCATCGACATATACGTGTAAATTCAATGAAGAACCTATTTGGATAAGATAGAATAATACTTGTATATGTATAGCATGTTCAAACGGCGTTCTGAATAACCATCAGCGTTCGGTTTGTCCTAACTTCAGCGATTTTTTGATAAGTGGTTAATTTTTGATTAATGATTAAAACTTTGATCAGGTACATCTTTTTAGCGAATTTTCCAATCTTAGTTCAGACCACATTGATGAAATCCAGTGAATAAGTTTGATGCAATTTTTCCCTTCCATCAACATTAAAAGTCATAGTTTTTTATCTCTGGTTTGCAACTAGCAAAGAAGAAACCATGTTTTATGGTATAGCTTGCTTTCCAAAAACCAATTAGGAACCGTTTTTGTTAAAAAGCCAAAACCCTTTTATTAATGCGCCTTAAGCTTGAATAAATTGATGCGTACATGCGAAGAAGACATTTTAAAATTTGCCATCAGCTGTTAAACTGAAAATATTTTAGTCTTTTGACAAACTCATGACATACGGCTGCGAAATTTTCTGGCTTTTTTACTGAATACGCAATTACCCTTTGATGCGGGCTGTTTTAGCCTAGGCTTAGTTTTTTCCCCAATAAAATTCATCAAACTTTTGAACCACGTTTCCACACCTTCTTTGTGATAAATACGCACAAACTTTTGCGGTAATCAGCCAAGCTTGTTGAAAATGTTTGGACATAGTTCGCACTTGTGACAAAAGTCTGAGGCGGCTTTTCGACAGTCAATTTTGATGATTATTTATTTTTTATCAGTTTTTTTATTCTGTTTTTGAATCAGATGGTTTTTCTTTTCACACACATTTGCAACTTCTGACCATTTTTGAGGCCGTTGAGAAAATAGAGCGATGTTTTTGAAAAATAGAGTGAGCGAAAATATAGTTTTTCTGGCCGATTTTTGCCAAAATATCACATCCTTTTGATGATCTTTTTGTCAGGATAAAGTGTTTTTCATAAGCTTTTGGTCCTTTATCTTTCTGAAGCATTATCACTAAATAGCATACATTATTTGTCGAAGTATTTATTGTAATAAGAAAGTACTTATTGCTTTTGTTAAAGCATTCTGATTGGCTAGATTGCAAAAGTAAAAAGTAAAAAGTAGAAATGAAGTTTCAAATCGACGTCTATACTTCAACACTTTCTTCTTCAGCGAAATCTTGCATCCGTCTTGGGTTTTCATCTTTTACGTCTGAAAACACAGTTTGCTATCCCCCCTTCTATTTCTATCCAAACTCTATACAAATACATAAGTAGACAAAAGTATTTTTTCTCAAATTTTATATACGTCTGGCTTTTTCACACCAGCAACTTGTATAACTTGCGCCTAGAAAACACAGACATATTCTGGATTTCATTTTCAGCAACCTATCATGGTCTCAAAAAGGGCCGGCCGCCTGTGTCTCGCGGGGCAATGAGAGGCCAGCCGATGGTAAACGACCAAATTGATTTGAACCACCAACTTTCTGTCAAAACCACCGCCGGTTTCCATCTCTTCTAAACCCCCTGGGATGTCTCCCCCTTTGCTCAGCAAATTGCTTAACAAATTAACCACTTGAGCGTTAGCTGAATTCAGACGAAAAACTTTTGTTGACGAAAGCCCTGTACGGTTTTTGCTAATTGGCTATACTACCCGCTTGAAAGTTTTTCGTGTGGTGTGATAAATTCTTTCATACAGACATTGATTTCGTTAGGTTTTAAGTACTGCTGAATCTTTGGTTGGATGTCTTGTTTAATCTAGATTCTCGATTCTAGCTGAAAGTTCACTAAGCTTCTGTGTAGGTAATTCCTATGAATATTATGCTAAAGTGAATCCAGCAGATTAAACTTAAATTTATTTTTTACATTGACTAATTGTAGCTTACTTTTTTCTTTTTTTCTTCAAATGGGCTAAAGGTTGATTCTTACTTGTCCTTGTCCAATTTTTTATTTTTCATGTTGGCCAATATGCCAATATTTTGCATGACGATAGTTGAGGTCACTTCTAGATCGTATGAAACGTATATATGTAATATGTATTTGTCAATTTTTCACAGCAGCTGACCTAAAATTTGCTCTTGTCTTTTACCCTGTGTCCTTAAGGACAAGTATGAACCGGGCTTAGAAGTTACACGACGTTATACGTTATCGTCACGTTGAGCTTGCGGAATGCTAGTGACCAAATAAATTTAAATCTAATCTGCTAAACTGAGTTTTGGATTAAACGTGGAGTTGCCAACGTAAGTACAATTTATTTTTGGAAACGCAGCGGCGGCTGTTTAGGTTCAAGAATGGGTTCAGTCCAAAATTTAGCAGCTGACTCACGTTAACTGGTTTCGTCCGATTTTATTTCATAAACTTAGTCCAGTCCGTTTAGTGCGCTAAGGAAAGAGTCTCCAGATTAGCAATAAAAAATAACTGCCGTCCAAGTTTTAGTCTTCAGATTAACGACAAAAAATAACTGCCGTTTATGTTTCAAAAGTTTATCATCGTAGCCTCCTAATTTGGAAGACAGAAATTGTACCCTATACAAGCAAGGACTTCGGAAACAACGTTTTTTGCATGAAGTCATTAAGACTTCTAAACCCGATCCCAAGTGGATACAGTCTTAGCCGACGCAAATCAGCTTTCAAGCCGGGCAAAACAGCGAAATTCAATTAGTCTACTTGTTGTGCGTGTTAACTTCGGCCTTATGACCTATTTAGGATACAAGAATGGCCGAGTCCTAATCACGAACTCTGTTTCCTTGACCTCATAAATTAGGGGAAAACTTTGAGCCTAGGACTGATAAGTTACTCTGCAGTGGTTTTCGGACACTTTTACAACAATAATGCGTGCTTACGAACCAGCTCTGATGTATTTTAATAGCACCAGATTTCTTTTATTGATTTATATAGCTTAATAGTTTTGGTCGAACAATACATACATACTTACAAGAAAAATATTAAACAAAGCATCGAAAACAGTTTCATTGAGAATAAACCAACCATGTGGTATGAATCACAGATGTACCTACATGGGGGGGGGGTCTGGGGGGGAGGCAAGCCCCCTCCCCCAGATTTCAAGTTCCGGGACAAGACCCCCCTCAGATTTCACCCGTTGGGACAAGCCCCCCTCCTTGGCTGCTGAAAAATGGTGCCTGAAAAGTCAAAATTAGCCCCAGATCGCTGTAAAATGCTATAAAAATGAGCAAAAAGTGAAAAAATTGCTAAAAATATGCGATTTTTGCGAAAATTTTCCTATTTTTAGGCGAAAATTGAAAATTTTTGCGTTTTTGTCGGTTCAGGCCCACGAAACGTCGGGACAAGCCCCCCTAAAATTTCAAAAATTCCGGGACAAGCCCCCCCAGACCGAGACCCCGTGTACATGTATGGTATGAATCCTTTATTTTTTTTAGTGAGAGCTGTTTTTTATCTAACATTTCGCAAGTGTATAAATGGTTTAGTTACTGTTCATGAGCTTGTAGCCGTTGCAAAGTTGTAGTTTAGTCTTATATTAATTTTTGTACTATTACAGTTGGCATATTCGCGCGTACAGTTCAACACTAGCTACAAGTCTACTCTGAATTGCTACAAAATTGAATAAATGTGGCTATGAGTTCATTAAATTCCTTTCTTCCACAATGCGTTGCCTAGCGCCAGCCTTATTGGCATGCTCGTTGAGTTTAAGTCTGAGTAAGTCCGTAGTAGACTACAGTGTTATTTCCGCAAGCAGGTTAGTCGTAGATCAAGGGCATTAGGAAAAGCTGGATTTAACGGATTAGATTTTAATTTGTTTTGAATGCATTGAAATCATTCAAATAGTTTGCCAAAATTTGTCATCACGAACCGTATTAATAGAATTACCCATGGTAAAATTAGACTATCCTGTTTTGTTCTTACCCGCTGGTAACGTACGGGTAAGGGTGGACTTAGTTTGTTGAAAATATGGTATACAGCATTTACGTTTACTGTTGACGTTAAAAACTTCCAGATGTTGTGATTATCAGCTACAATACTAAAAAGCTGCATTTTTGACCCAAATCTTAACGATAACCTTGGCTATCACATTGGTTCTCATAATTGTTTAAAATTATAATTTTCTTTTTACTAACTTTCCCGATAGATAATCAAGGATAGTCTAAAATACTCACGATTAATTCTGCGGATACAGCCTCGATCCTTACGACCGGATTAATTTAAAACGTATGATATAACAGATTCGGATAAAGGATGTCTGAAAACGATGTTTGAAAAATTCAGCCGCTCATCCTAAACAAACTTGATTGAATTTGTTTGATTTAAGTGTACTTTTTCAATTGATTTAGCAGTTGAAGTGTTTCTTATCAACTTTCTATCGAAAATAAGACACCAACTGCGTCAGCTGGTACGTTTTTTGTCAATTTTTCTTTATTTTTTCTTTTCAATTTTTTCCGACCAGTTAAGCCCACAGGATAGTGTATGTAATGTGTTGATACCACACTTCGAATGCTTGAACTCTGTTTGTAACTGCTGCATTTCTTCCATTGAGCTATGTATTGCGTAAATTCGGCATGCGTTTTTACAAGTTATACATATATATGCGTTTTTGAAGTATACAAAAAATTCAATAACACATGTTTCTTATCTTAAGCCTTGTTTGCAGCTAGTCTTAAGCTGAAATATAAATAAGTTTTACCCTTTTTAAAACGGTGTCTGCTGGTAAATATATATATTTCAAGACTTATTTATTCTTTTTTTATTATGTTGTTAAAAATTGTTCTCCCTGAATTAAAAAAAGCATATTGCTGTGCAATTTTGTCATGAAATGCGGAAAACTCTCTGGCTTTTTGTGTTTTTCAAATACCAGACCCCACAGACTATGGTATTACATTTGTCACGCAAATTTCGTCGCGATTTTCCCGCCCACTTTTTTTCAGAATCTTTGACCACTGACTCGGCCGATCCCCTTGTGTGTTATTAACCAAATAACTTTAAATCTAATCCGTTAAATCCAGTTTCCGATAATACTGTGTATACGTTCACTCTTGACATCAACCCAAACAATTAATCCGACATCTCAAAGAATAACGTTATTTGATCGTTCGCCTTGTAGCTTTGGTTGTCCTTAAAAATTCATTAAGTTTGGTCTTAGCCTGTCACTTTTCGCAAACCTACAGACCCCTATACGTTTGTCTGTTGCAAAAGGTGCTGTCGAAAAAACCTTATCACATATCAGGCTTCTGTGTTTTCTTGTGACACCCTTTAGTTCTAACCATTTTTTATTATCTGAACACTGTCAATACTAATAAAAAACTTTGTATAGTTGCATAGGTTACTGGTAAATATGTTTGTCACATTCTTTTTTTGTAATTTTTTCAGTTAATTTTAATTCAGGTAGCACCATGATGGTCATGCTTCTACGTAATGGCAAAATGTGAAGCTTCGTAATGAAGTCTTCATTAAATTTTAGTAAGAGCCACCCGATTTGTCACCTATGTACAATTATTATTGTCAAAAATGTAAACTTTTTAAAAGTAGAAACGAGATATTGAACGAAAGAGGATACCCCATTTTAGAAAAAAACAAATGGAGGCGTTGGGAATCGAACCGGGGCCGCTCGCGTCAACTTCGAGAATGCTAACCAACCACTTGGCTACAGTTATCAAGTCTCGTAGGCCCTTCTTTACAACATAAAAAGACCAGTTTATACTTGCCCTTGAAGACACAGGGACAGGGACACGGTCGAATTTAATTTAGCTGTTGCGACTTAGCTGTTGCGACAAAATCGTGATGTCTATTTTGTGAACAATACCCATTTAGAACTGTCCAAAAATTACCAGACTCTGCAACATCAGTTAGACTTTATTGGACCCATAAGAGTTCCAATAAATTTACCAAAAAGTATATGTATCTTTCAAAATATTTTGCCAATTTTTTCCCTTTTGCTGCGACCATTACATTAGCTATGTGCCCAAACGAGTACTATTTTAATGCAAAAAAAACAAGAAACTTTACCAGTGCTGCAGTTCTTTAATTTAATATGTACATATATACATATGTAATATATAAACGTAAAACAGTCCATTACTAAATGTATCTTACAGCTTCGACCTATAGGTAATTTCCCTTGTACTTTCGAAATTATGGAGCTAGCGAGATCCACAATAATTACCCAACTAACAAATTGGCACATATATACATGCACAATGTCTCTGCTTCAACAACTGCAAACTTTTCAAAACAACTAATTAATTTAACGCTAAAGGTTTTCGAAAACTTTGGGAATAATAAATAATACTTAATTATTGCCAATAAATAACAGCTAATTCTCAATGGCACCATTGATGCTTCGGTGATCTACATACATGTATTTTGATTTACAACGGCTCGATCTAGATTCTGCTTAAATCCAGATACTTGTTTCTTATTTGTCCGATTGGACTGATGAATCGGTTTAAGGTGGTAATAACGATTTCGACGATTTCTTAATTAGATGTCAGTGAAAGCTCTTTTTGAAGCGACTAGTATAGTAGTAATAAAGTAATAAAATACGAGACTAGATCGAAATTTACACAAATAATATATTATTCGATTCAAAATGTGCAAATTAGACTACATAGCTACAACATTGGCTTATTCTTTTGTAAGCCGACGTAGTAGCTAGTCTTAATCTAAGGATCTTGAAAGAATTAAAAAATATCATTCTTTTAGTTTAATTTGCAATGTATGAAAACTTTCGTCAAAGAAATATCGTCGAAACCGTTAGTACCACCTTAAGAACTTTCATCACAGGTATAATCCACTTTTTCGACGTCTAACCGTGATCTGCTTTATGCCAGGTCATAAACCGTTTCCCTGCTTTCTCATTATCAAGCCGGTTTCCAATAACAAGTCCCGCCAGCGTAAATACTCAGACTCAAAGCTCTTGTATCCGCAATGGAGAATATAACATGGCAGAATACATATTTTCAGCCCCTTGTTTCATAAAACAAGCGGCAATCAGTAGCCGAGGGTGAAGCCCAGCCTTGTCTGTAGTCTGTAAAACAGGTGTGTTTTGAGGTAGACAGGTTATTGATTTCACTCTGGTCTTTTATCAACAGCTCTAAAGCTCCTGTCATGAACTCAAATCGGGTAGTTTTATGGATTTAGCGGATTAGATTTTAATTTATTTTGGGTAATAACACGGCACGGGATTGAATTGACACGCTGAAATTTGGCAGTTTGGCGGTGTACTTTCATTATCTAAAGTCTGACCAAAAACTTGCTGACCCTGAGACAAAAAGAAACACGCGATTTCATTACAAAAAGAACGAACTATTTTAGTTTATTTTTTCATTATCAAGTTTAGCTGCGTTGGGTTTATCTGGTGAATCGTTTGAACGAAATAAATTTTTATCTTACCCGCTAAATACTATTTAGTGATCTGATTGCAATATATAGTTCATAAACCCATATCTGATTCTATTTGTAGTCAGGACCAATTTCTAAAATGCACTAAGCAGATCATAATGAAATAATATTTTATTATTATATTATATAATGAAATACTATTTTATATTATATCAAGTATTAGCTGCATTCACATATAAAATGTGTATGTACCTCAATGTACCCTAGTCCGAGGTGGTATGTACTTGGTAGAGCAATTTATATGGCTTCATTCATAATGTCATGAGTTAAAATTTCATATTTTTTATATATAGGCTATATAATCCTTTTTCCCATTAGTTAGTTCTGCTGACAGCCGTGACTTTCAATTTGTCACCTAAATCCTAATACAAAAATACCTTTTTTTATTAAAACTATTTTCGGCACAAAAATAACTTCCTCGGATTGTTTTTCTGTGTTTTTCTTTCATAAACTAGCTTCTAAGGGCTACTCCTGGGACCCTATATTATTGCACTCGCAATATTTGAGTATTTTCAACTCAGTTATGACCCCTCTTGAAACTTCTGCTTCCAGTCTCCACTCGTGTTGCTACTCCACTTAGGGCAGCCTCGAAACTTTTACTTATCATTCATCCAACGGAACATATATACATATATACACATACATTGACATGACGTCTGCAGCATTCGGCTGAGGCATCCCTTATCTCCAATTGATTACCCTCCACGAGTTTAATATATACCTGATGCTAGACGCGTGCTAATCATATGGGTTTGGTGGCGCAATGTGTCTGTTTAGCGGCACCCTCCATTGACCCAAACTCCAAAATTACCCCATTATGCTGTTTTGTTATCCTAGTTAGTAGTTTTTATGTATCTATTGAATTTTGATTCGTGCTGGTGTTTTTTATGGCGTAATATGCAGTCTTGTTGCTGCCTAAATTTCGTTCATAAAAGTTTTTGGGAAAGTATATAACTTATATATACAATATGCTCCAGGATTGAGATATACTTATATGGGATTTTCTCAAACTTACTGTTCACCGCCTTATTTTTTTACATATTTACGTAAATATATTTATATATTTATAATTTTCGGCCCATTTTTTAATTTTTTTAACAATTTTAATATTTTAAAGTTTTTATATGTTTTGACAGTTTTAAATAGATTTCTTGACGTACAGTATTTTTTCAGGACTTTCCTCAAGCATTTTTTCACTTCATGTTACTTTGAATAGTTTTCGGAACCCTACCTCTTTTGTCTCAATTTTTGAGAGAGTACATATTCTTTATTTCCCCTCAGATATAATTGATTTCAAACTCATATACATATAATTCAGAACAACTTTTCCACTATCTTATAACGTTGGAGTTAAGCTTCAGCGTCATGACCATATAACTCGCATGTAACTCAACAATAAATTTGCATAATCCCAGATTAATTAGTTTAATAGTGCATCGTTAATTTGCCACTGCAATTGTCCGCCTGTAACTTAGCTCCCCCTCCTATAGCCTGAGCCTAGCTTAACCATATAACTTGGAAATGGCAAAGACTCAGTTTCAGACCCTCTTATTGAGACTGGATATATCTACTTGAGACCGTATATGTCTATCAATACCTGCCTTCGGGAAAACTAGGCAACCAAAACGCACTACTTCAATATAATCTTCTTCTCATGGATCGGAGTGTTTTTTCAGTAGGGGTAGACAAATATTCATTTGCTGAGTTCAGGATTAAGCCTATTGTCACACACTCACACATAGAGTTGGACATTTGAAGGTTTTACGAAAGATACAGTCTTTTGATGACAAATACGAGTTTATTTTAGTCCGACTAAAGTAGGAGCTAATAATTATGCTTTCAAGGCCAATTGATTCAGATTAATTCGACTCCGGCTGATTTTTCAGTGCGTAGGGCCTTCTTCTAGGTTAACTTAAGTAACTGAACCTAAGATGGACGAAAGTTTATAAAATTATATATGCAGAAGTACAAAAGCGTGTCACCTACATTTTCTTGGAAAATATATAAATTGAAGTTAATGCTATGCTAAGTTATGAAGTTAATCTAATCCAGTTAATGTGAAATGGCCCTTATATGCAGTTTAGTTCTGCAAACTTCCACAACTTGTCTTTGCAAACACACGTTATGACGCAACACTAATTATTGTAAGTCCACTTTTTTCTAGTTCACGAACTATTATGGAAAAGTTGATCCTTTAATCATCACTTTGTGAGCACCTGCTACCTTCGCTGCACCGTCAGTATTTATCATAAATTTCAATAAGTCAACAAGTTAGACAATGGTCTATCGACCGTCTAACATGAGTCGGCCCTCATTGTGATTGAAAATGGAACTAGGGAAAATTATTATTTGTACCTGCCAAAGTACTTCCATTTACCTCCCTCATTAATATTAGAAAGTACTTGCAAATTCCTCCCTAGTGACCTTGGTGTGACCTTTGTTAGTCTGTACTCAATTGCTGTACACGGCTGATTACGTGTTCGCACAATATTGTTCAAATTACAATAAAAGAAATGTCAAACGAGACTAAGGTGTTACCACAAACGAAAACCTTAATTACTCGACTTCTCAATTTAAACCACCGTTTGAAGATCATAGTTTTACTATGCCCCCTGTTTTTGCCTGATATGTTGTGTGATGACGGCGTACTTTCATTCACTCGACTTTCATATGCTCGAGAAAAATGTAATAAATTTCCAAAACAGCCAATATATACATTAGTTTGCGATTGCATAGTTTGAATTATGTCTAATTCAGCATTAAATTTATTATTTAAATTTAATTTTAGATAAAATAATTCTAATTCATATTAATACTAAGATAAATTAATTCAAATTCTTCAAATTCTTCTTATCTTCAAATTTGAAGCGAATCGGTAAACCTAAAATTTTCACTTATACAGGTAGCCCCCCTTTAAGGTCACTAAGTGTGTGTGTTGGTGTGTACGCATGTGTCATAAGCCAGCCGTATTTACATTACAGTAAAGGTCACTAGGGAGGAATTTGCAAGTACTCTGTAATATTAGTGAGGGAGGTAAATAGAAGTAATTTAGCAGGTACGAAAAATTACTATCCATTGAAAATATGCCTGTAAAAGGCTAGAATGTCTTGACATTTGCCCTTAAAACTCATTTAAATCAGTTCCTAAAATCGATTCAAAGAGTTGGATTAAACTTTGCTTAGCCAATAAGCTCATAACATCGTCTGTGAAACCAAACATAAATTGACAAAATCCATCGACTTGAACAAAATTGATTTGGTTATTGGCAGCAAATCTTCCTTCTCCTTACATAATGTTCCTTATTTTTGCAAAACGAGATCATAATAATGTAATAACGGCTCGAAACTCGATCCTACCCATAGAATTGTCAGTTAATTATATACCTTATATACATATTTTACTATTACTTTCATTACTTTTTATTCTAGTTTCACTCAAAGGCCTTAACCGCCTAAGTTTATGGTGATTTATTACTTGCCTATACAAACAATCATTACAGCACGATTATCCAGCTATCACAGTGACCAGCTAACATATATGAGCTCATGGTTTTATTATAATAACAAGAATAAGTTATCGCATATAACTACGAGAGCATATACATTATTTACCTGCTTTTATTTAATTATCAGTAATTGGAGTGTCCAATTAGTTCGCTGTCTAATTACTTGTCGAGGGACTGAACTTATTGACTGTTAAAGTTCACTATTCTTTCATGTCATTATTCTTATAGTATTGCTATTCAGCCATAAGCAGTGCTGCATAATTCTAGTTCATACTTGTCCATGTCCGTAAGCCAGAAAAAGTGCTGCAGTAGCAAGTCACACGTCCCCATTATTTTTAGCGCATGCGAGGTTATGTAGCTTCAACTATAGCCTCGAAGAGCTAATGTAGGCATTACTGTAAGCTAAAGTATTTATTACTGTACAACGACTGATAAAAGTATAAAACAGTTTGCTTACGGACAAACTGACACGCTTACGGACAAGTATGTTTGAACTACGGTTTATGTCTCATTTCCCGGCACTTTTAAATAGGCGTAAGCGGAGAATGTCTCACTACTTTTCGGCAAAAATGACAGACAGTATACTGTTGAATACATGAAGTAATTAATTACATAGCGGTTCACCTTAAAAATGCAAATTCAGTGAAATGTTTATATTTGTCTATAAATATAGCAAAGTTTATATTTAATAGAATAAATAACGGTGTGTATATACTCAGCAGCAAGGTCAGCATCAATGATGTATGAGTTAGGTGACTTGTAGCTCAGCAAGGATCCTTTTCATACTAATTCAGCAGATTAAACGTATTGGATTAAGACCTATTTAAGATCAAGTTGAAATAATGATAATGTTTTTAAGTTAGTCTAGTCCACTATAAATTTAAAGTCTAGTGTAAAGTAAACTCAAGTCTAAAGTTTCTTTCAAGCTAAACAACAACACCATTTCTACACAGATACGATCACATGTACGCCTTATGTGTAGATCGGTTTACGTATATAATTGTAAGATAAAATATATTTGCTCAACTGAACAACTTTTAGCGAAAATCAGACTTTCCCGTTGCCAATTGCCTCCCGAAGTTCTGTATTCCCTTCAACAACTCTACCCACAGACTAACGTGATTAAGTAACTCCAGAGTTGACTCAATTTAACCAGTTCCAAATTTAATTTCCTTATTTCTTGAAGCTAAGGCTTGCGTAGGTCTGCTAGAGAAAACCGTTTTCATTTTCAAGTTTATTTTTTATTGTATATATGGGTATACACAAGTTTTACAGAGACAGGCTTTTCCAAACGTTTTTTCATTACGTTTGTCACATGCTTAGCAAAAATAGGTCCCGGTTTTCTTGTTACATACAGACTTGAGAAAATTAGAATATAGCGTGAAAGCCTGTTTACGGCTTCGAACAAACGTGTTTTAATAGTGTGACCATAAAACCGCTGTGAAACATTCAACTACAAGGTTTCATTAAATCTATGAAACATTGTTCTATCAGGTTTCATTTGAGGAACTGTAAAGGTCAGTTTTTGTTTTTTTGGTGAGACTAAACGGTTTGAAAATCATGCTCAAGATTTTGTTTTGAATGTTAAACGGACTTTGTTTGGTCCGTGATAACTAAAAGATAAGACGAAAGTAGCTATATACTCGTTCATTTTAACTCGTTATTGACCCCAGAGGTTCGACCAGAAAGTTCGTCCAAAAGCACAAGGCTGAGCGAAATAAAATAAATTTCATCAAAAAAACAGAATTTCATCCAAAAGAACAGAAAGGTCACCGCGAGCCAAACTTTTAGATAAGATCCGGTTCCCAATATAATATAAACTATATATGAAGTAACAAGAGAGCAAAAGCAGATTTTTTCTTCACCACTTTGCTAGTGTTATTCTCAAGATTTGATGTTTCAAATCTTTTTTTTAATTTTTTAAAAATAGAAAACGTGAGTCGCAAACCTAACAACGTTGGCATGTGTATGTATATGCCATAACACAAACATTTGCGTATGTGTGAATATAACTCCGACTGAAAGACATTTTTTAATATCAATCGATATACAAGAGCTCATTTGCATATTGATACACTACATTGCTCTGCAAAACAGTATCGCATACAAATAGGCGTTTCGATATAGGATTGTTTTGATTTGATGGAATACTTGCATGTTGAATTCCGTTTCATAAGTTAAAACTTAAATTAACGAAGAGTTTTTTTTTAAATTTAGAATAAGCCTATAAACTGGCAAGCTGTTGTCGTTCGTCAGTAGGTGCTGAATGTCACGTGAAAATAGCTTATCCGGGTTTAATTATCTATTTTTTAATTATGGAATAGCCTTCTTTCTTAAATCGAAATTTTAATATCTGACATTCGTTTCGTAAATTTAAAGTTTTCATATCTAATATTAATAAAGACGCTTGTGTGACTGAAAATTTGCTAATTTCGTTTTAAAGATCCAAATGGTAATATATAGTTCAATTTTCATTCATTTCACCACTTATAATCAAATTATATACATATAAAATATTGAAATTTAAATTTTAAATCCCATGTGCATTAGTGATATATACACACATTGGCTTATGCCGCTGAGCACTTTTCCAATTTTAAAAGCTTAGCTTTAAAAATCCTATTTTAAAAGCCTATCAGTGCGACAAAGAAAGTACTTTTAAAATTCTTCACAGTTTGGCTTTATGCGCTAGTTGTACTGTTTTTCTCAATTTTTTGCTCGGTAATTTTATTTCAAGTTTAGATTTTATGGAACCAGTTAAATTTGGTACATCCTTTATATACGTATATGGCATATATATACTTTTATTTACCATTTTTTGGCAATTTCACGAAACAATATGCAGTTTCCTGTTTTTTACAAAATATTTTATAGCTTTTTGACAAACATTTAAGATTTTTTGTCTTTTTTCGCATTATCCGTTTTTAGCGATGATTTTTCCGCTTCTTCGACAAACGCTGATTCAGCATTTGAGGTGTGTCATGGAAAGTTTCCTACTAAAAGCTGGTTTTCACAATAGATAATCGACACAATTGCCGTAATTTGTTTCGGAGTACATTTTAGGCATTATTTTCCTCACTGTTGCTGTTCCAGTTGAGAGTTAATGCGCGGTTTTACAAATAATGACAGCTTTTTTATCAAACTGCTATTTTTTGGGTTACGCGTATATACTGTTTTTTTTAGCAACGAGCTAAGCAACACAATTATAAATGCTTTGTAGATTAGGATAAATCCGTATTTTTGAGCCACTTCATAAATTAGATTAACTGGATTAGCTTAACTTTATCAACTTGCTTACATAATGCTGCTTAATTAATCATCATCTTAAGGTCACATTATTTTACGACGGAACGGACGGAACGAGGTTGTTTTAGTCCGACACGGTTTTAAATGGCATTCCGATTCTCCAGTGGTCTAAACTACTCATGCTAATGTGTAATGCGCATATAAAATTTAGTCCGGTGATAATAATTAAGAATTATAAATTATTAATATGTACTCTAGGAGCCTATCGTACTTCAACGGTTATTTATAAACTTTTTTCTGGTTTGAATCGGGCTTTGTTGAAGATATTCTATTAGGTCCACACTCAGTAAAGCAGCCAGAACAATTTTTTACGTATCAAAGTTTTTTCATTTAGGGAATTTTTCTACCTTAAAGTTTATATTGGATAATTAACTGATTTTAGGAGCACTCCTCTACCCTTGGCCTCATTATATCAATTTCATTAATTAATCAAAACTAATTATGTTAATACTTACACGCAACTATTTACTAATAACTCAACTACTAGTCATAATTTTGACGAGCTCATTTGCATATCAGCTGGGATCGTAGCCACAGAAGAAAGATGTTGCCTTCTGTAAAATTTCGTCGCATATTACTATTTCTGTTGGGTCTGTTTTTACCCTCACTCTGTGACCGTCTAAAATTACGCGCTCATCTAATGTTGCCAAATTCGGGGGTTTACGCAGCCAATCATTTGTCTGTAATGCCGGCCGTACGGCTAGCGGTGGAGGATTACTATGACTCCCTGCTTTCCGGCATCGATCTAGACGTGATCTACGCGGAAACCGAGTGTTTCTCTCAGTCGGTGGTCATGCGAACAGCCATCGATATCGTGAACGGTACTCGGGGGGGCTGGACAGCGCTTTTGCTCGGACCGGTTTGCGACTATTCCGCCGCTACGGTGTCTCGGGTCGCCTATATGTGGAATAAACCCATGATAACCGCAGGTGCTTTTGCCTGGCCCTTTGAGCAGAAAAATGCCAGTCTGATCAACAAAGACGTTCATCCGCATTTGACCCGAATCGGCGGATTTCGTCACGGAGATTTGACTCCGACGGTTATCAAAATTTTTCTGGCTCATAATTGGCGTCGATTTGTGGTGTTTCGACTGGTGGATGGGGAAAACGCCCCACAGACTACTCAGGGGGAGCCCCCGGACACAAACTATTGGTTTCTGTTCGAAAAAGGACTTGAAGATTATTCGTCAGAGTCGAAAAATTTCGATATGAAACGGGTTCAGTTTTATCACAATCGAGAAAATATTTTGCAGGAATTACGACAATTTGGATTACAGTATAGTGGTAAGCCTACACATATATGTTCCTGTGTTGATTTTTTGGATAGATATGTATAACCACTTTTATGTATCTGTATTTTTATGGTTACTGGCTACCACCTACCTATGTAATACAAATATTGATTTTGGAAAATATTGCTTTAATGGTCATTATTAGTCAAAGGTATATGTATACAGTGTTTTACTGTCACAGAAAGGCTGAGATGCTCAAATGTGTCCCCACCCTTATTGTTCCATGCGTCCTTGTGGGGACGTGTGAGGGATCGTCGTAGAGATAACCCGTTAAAAATCCACTTCGTGTAAAACAGGCTGTAGTAGCGACAGGACTTTACATTTGTTTTGCCCTACGTAAATTGCACGTCTTACATGTAATCACTGTGGCAAATTTGTGAGCGTGTTTGTGTGTAATTTTTCTGTAATGTGTGTGTGAGCTGGCCCAGGCGGCCAGCCAGCTAGCTTCGGTTTGTTGTTACTAGCTAGCTTACTGTAGGGCCGAAATGGCCAAATTAGTCGTTTTCTATTGTTCTTTAAAGCCCTAAACATTATTTTTTATTGACTGACGCTTCAATTATCGAAAACTAGGTAAAATGCATTTAATTACCTACTTCCAGAATTCTTCAAAACAAGCAGCAACAAAAAAAGTCATCCCAAAACTAAGTAAAACGCACCTTGGCGGCAGTTTCAAATAGATGTATTCGAAAACAAGTGTTGAATCAGAAAATCGTAATTATTTTGGCATAACAGTTTTATTGGTACCTCAAGTACGCGTTTATTACAGTGTCGTTTATTCTGCAAGCTTAATGTTTAAGTAGGGGTTGCTGTGCAAAACTTCGTCAATCAGAGACTAATTTCGGGTGCATGAGCTAAACTGAAAGACGAAACTGAAACAGATTGCATTTACAACTGTGAGTCTTACTAGCTTATAGACGCAAATACGGACAGGTATAAACCAAACTTGAGCATTTTATAGCATGGTGTAAATTTGTAAGCCATAAATGCACCGTGTTTTTTTCGCAAACACATTGATTGAATAGCTACACAGAACATGCACTAACCGAACAGATATTTGTTTTTGCTAAGGCCCTGTGGTGGTTTGGTTCGTCGGAATTTGTGCCTTAGGTTGGGTAAATTCAAGGCATTCACACATCTTAAGCTGCAGAAACCTGGGGTGAGTTATCAGTCACGTCAGAAAACCATGTGTGGGTCGAATGAGGTAGACTTATAGAAAAGAATAGTATTTGGGGCTGACAGAGTTGGGGGTTCTGTTGCGTGCAGTGTTGTTAAGCATTCTCCAAGTCCACACAAAAGTCCCAGGCTCGATCCTCTACATCTTTTTTTCTTTTTTCTTTCACAAAATAGGGAAATCCTTCTTCAACATAATTATTTAAAACTAAATTCGTAACATTAACGTAAAATTTACAAACGTTTTAAAAAAATACCGAAAAACTTTAGTAAAAGTTGAAATAATGTGAGCGACAGGTTAAACTTCCTTTGAAGGGATTTCTTCCAGCTGATGTCTATTCTACCGATTATAATATGTTGCACTGACTGTTGGTCATGACTTCAATTATGCTGTGACCGTGGATCAAAACTCAATAAATTTTGCATAAAATTGCTGCTTGTTAATCAAAATAAAACGTCGTGATGAAATTTTCTTGTGTCTTTTGTGCGACTTAGACTGGGTTTAAGTAAAAATACCTTCCCTTCATGTGCTCTTGGTGTCATATATTATGTTTATAATATATGGTGAACATAATGTACGTACTACATACATACGTACGTATATACGTATACACAATAGATACAATTATTACCTAGGTTTATCCTTACCTGAACCTAATCCTTAAAGCCATTGTCTAAAAGCCATTGTCAAGTGTTTGCTTCAAGTCACGTGATATCATCATGTGTTATGTGTACGGTATGGAGGTTACAGGAAATGAATTGCATACTTTCACTAAAACATTACTGTATCACTACATTTACGTACGAAGACATTCCTAGTTTTCAAGCGACATTATGTATAAGTTTTGTTGTAATACCTAGTTTTTGTTGAAAACTTTGTTGGAAGATGGTTGATTAATTGTAGTGTTCCCCTGGAACCTGTTTTGTGTTGGATTAGTGCAGGCTCTAGTGTTTTACAAACGTCTCATTGTTCTGCCTATGTTTATTTCAACGGCTTAAATTGTGCATTTATTGTACAGTTAACTATTTGGTAATTTGGCTATAATACTTTCCTTAATACACGCCAATTTACTGTTTAGTGTTTTTGTACCGTAGTTAGAGGTTTTTTTATTTGATTTCATTTCATTTCTCGTTTTGTTGATTTAAATGCGCTAACGTCGATTTTTAGTGCGGTAATATGTAAATTAGTCCTTTTTTATTTTGAGGATTATTACCGTTATTTGGTTATATCACTGCATCACATATAAGTGTCAGTAATTTAATGCAACATGGCCCGTAACAAAACAAGATAAGTAAAAGTTAGAAGTGCAGGCTATATATATATATATATGTATATATATATATATATATATATATATATATATATATGTATATATATATATATATATATATATATATATATATTTATATATATATACACAATTGTTAAGCAATTGAAATTCAAATCTGATTCGCTAAATCCAATTTTGGATCCGGCTCAGGAATTTTAATAAATGGCGACCAAAACGCTCATAACCGTTAATCAAAATAATGAACCGAAATTATGGGGTCGTAATTAATTGTTGACTTCTCGGTGGTGTGTTGAGCTGCGGCTTACAGCAAAACTTTTGTTAGTTTAATTCCACTGAGTGTTAGCTCTTTCAGAAAGCGGACTTCAGACACATTATTTTTATCCGCTTTTCAGACATGAAACGGTAGAATTGAAAAAACATGTGAGCATTGCGGCTTATAATATAAACTTTCATTACTTATGTACGTATATATATATATATATATATATATATATATATATATATATATATATATATATATATATATATATATATATATATATATATATATATATATATATATATATATATATATATATATATATATATATATATATATATATATATATATATATATATATATGTATAAGATGGGAAAAATTCATTTTCCATAAATTCTTTTTCATACAGATTTTCTACCAAAAAGTTGAATTTTTCATTCTTAACAGGAAGAGTTTATAATACTGCTCGATCTTCTATGAGAATGTACTCTTTAGGTACATATACCTACATATTCCCATAAACTGTAGCGATAAAAATAATCAATTAAAAATAATCGGTGAAAATAATCACTAAAATCATGGCGTGGCACTATTTTTTGCGGTTTAGCCTGTCTTAGTGTTGTAAAAAACGAGCCCAGAGGAAATAAGTCACTATAGAGACATAAAAAGTAAGATTCGCTGTGTTCAGTTTTTTAGAATTTGTGAACTGATTCGGTACATGTGACGGATATCTCGTGAGGTTAATTTGAGATGTCATTTTATGGACTATAACACATGTTGTGCATACACCATGGAAACAAGAAACCTATTTTTCCAACGGCGCGTTTTTGCCAGTCGTTTTCTGAGGGTTAAAAATACATTTTGCCACGGAGTATTTGAGATTGGAATCTACCATTGCTAGGGAAGTCCTATGAGGAAATTTTCTTTGAATATCTGTTTTCGATATCAATGAAAACAGGCGTACAGTTGGTTTCGTTGTAAGCTAGTTTAGTTCACACCAAAAATTTATACAGATCAACTCTATTTTCTAGTATATGGAAGATATACTCTTTTGCTGCTAGCACCAAAAAACGTACTAGCATTTATAACACCAATATATATTTCCCGTATGCGAAAAATTCCTAAAAGTCTCCAAAAATTCTACGTTTTGCTAAGAATGTAATTTCTAATCTGTCAAGACATTTCTCTTGGGAAGTCCTAGACTTATATAAACTCAGCATATGTAATGTTAATTTTAAAATTATTCCTGGTATTAGTAAACCCAACACAGAAAACCAAAGATTGTCTGTTAGTATTCATCATAAGCGACACTAAGCTATAAAATCATAATTATTCAGTAAACCTTATCTATCCTATTGTTATTGTTGCTATTACTCTCAGCAAGAGTACTAAATTTTTTTTGAATCTTATAGTATCTAGTATCTATCTATAGTATTTTAGTACTAAATTTTTATGGTGCTGTTTCACTGTCGACCCACTACTCTCTTGGACATTATGGTAAATGGTGCGATACCTACATTTAAAAAAAACTACTGTGGTATAGGCGAACTAGCGTGGATATAAAAACTTCCCGTTAGAAACTGTGGGCGTAAATTGCAACATTATTATTTTACCGTTACAAACAGTTATATCCATTCTAGAAAATGGTTTTTAGAAAAAACACCTTTGAAAAGTCATCTACATCAGCAGCAATTCATTTGTTATAAGTAACCGTTTTTTGCAAAAAAAGGTATTGCACTCTCTGCAGACCCTCATATAACTAACTCATAATGTTGCTTCATTGATCGTCTTTTAGCGCGCCGACTAGTAAAAAAGTTTGCCAATTTATAGCCTCCCAGTTTTAGCACTTTAGGAAAACTTTTGCATTAGCATTTGGCATAACGGAAACCTTATGACGCTGCTAAGAGTGTTGCCATAACTCAAAGCAACTGCCTATTTACTCCCTTTTCGTCTATTTTTTATCAAAAATTACAATTTTAAATGTTATTTTTTATCAGTTAAGCATAACTAATTCTCCTGAAACTTTTGTATGTCTAGCCATTGTTGGGCAGACATTCTGGTTTTGTTTAAAAACATTGTTTTTGGTTTATTGTTCACTCCTAGTTTTCTCCTTTTAAGCCAAAGTGTGAGTCGGAACCGATTAGTTTTTTACTCTTTGTGCCGATTTGTAACGTTCTGTTTATATTTGTCGTTTACGACACAGAGACAGGGACATGGACAAATTTTGGTCAGCTGCTGTGAAGAATTGACAAAATCGCTTCGGCTAAACTTAGTTAGGCTAAACTTAGGCTTACTTCGCATGCACAACTTGGTCTCAACTTAGTTCAGCCAAAAAACATCACACATTTCGCTAAATGTTTTAAAAACTGCTTGGGAAAAAGATCATTCTACATTTTATGTAATTACCGCGTATAAAACTTCACCAACATATGTATGTAGATGTATACGCTATATATATGCTCCACGTGTGAAAAGCATGCAATCAAACTACAATAAGCTTGAAAACGCCAGACTTCAAGAGTATTAAAACTACAAAAACTGTGTACAATACAATACAATAACATCCCTGACTAGTACGCCATTATGTGCTCTTGGTCATACAATTTAGCGTGACATGTAAGCTAGCTAACCGGTATTGTACTGTCTACTTTTCTGTTGACTGTAGGCATTTAGCACAGATAACTGTCCGTATAAACTTTTAATCGGATTGGGTAGAAATGCACATTACTGCGCCTCCGCAGTAATTCACGTTATTTTTCGTTTACTGTGGTTTCTTCTATAGAGTGAGAAACTGTTATGTACTCTTGATAAAGACTGTCTAAGCTTAGTCTAGACAATGTAAAACACTGCTCATGATACAGACATGATAGATAATAAGCTGTTGTTTTTTAGCATCTGGTAGGAAAACAGCTAAAATTGTTGACGATTGATAAATAATAGCTAATAAGCAAGAATTAAGCACACATGCTGCTTTGCATATCAATATCTGCATATTAGTTTCCTTGTATCCTTTTCGATTCATTTTTTTTGGTTTTATAGCACTCAAATGAATGAAGTTAGGCACAGGTCAAGATAGCATCAAGAGTATATACTTACTATGTAACAAGTAGCAATTTATATCAACTTCATGAGTACATAAAATAGGGCTGACTCGTATGGGATCCTACGGTTCCCTATCGTATACACTCTTGATAGCATGAATACATCTACCAAATTAATATCATTACGCCAGACACACATGTGTTGTTTTATTAATCAGACAAATTGAAACCTGATCCTTCTTCTGGAAGATCCTGGTTCAAAAGATGTGCAGACTTTTTTTTGGAAAGCAGCCACATCGAAAGGAATGAAACAGTGCATTCATAGAGAAATATTGAAACCCCTAGACCCCTTGCATCTGTGGTATTGTGCCCTACAAGTTGTATTAGGACTAACGGTTCGTTCATTTGTCAGATTTGCTGTTTGTTCCAAAGCAAAATTTTTGTTTTGTTATTTGCTGGACAGTGAGCCACCACTTTTGCTTCGTGAGCCACCGATTTTGCCGTCGTGAGCTACATTCCAAACATTCTGGGGGATGGGGTGACACCCCCTCACGCACCATGCTGGCATATTTCTAGGCAAAATTTTATGGGGGGGGCGCGATGGGGGGGGGCAGCCACCCCCCCCCCCCCATGGATGGGGGAGGGCGTCGACCAAAATGGGGGGGCGCACCAATTTCACGATAAAACACTATTTTTACACGAAAAAATGGTTATTATACGTTACATGTTACGTATTCATACGTTATTATAGCTACGCTAACACTAAATTTAGCAAAAAAGGACCCAAAAGCCCCACGAACACGACATCCCTACTGGTAAAAATTCGCTAAAACGCCCTTCCGGAAAAAATTTTAGGCTATGGGGGGGCACCCCAACTGAAATGGGGGGGCTCAAAATGGGGGGGGGGCGCGACCAAAATGGGGGGGTTCCGGACCAAATGGGGGGGGGGCCCCCCCCCCCCCCCCCCCAACTAAAAATATGCCAGCCATGTATGGTCGTTGAGCACTTCCGCATGGGTATTTTTAGCAGACACGGACAACTGTAAAAACCAAGCTTGATGAACACTAGAAATACTGTCATACATACTATATATAACCATTGTAATACTGTTATAACATTGAAAAGACAGCATGCTTTGTATTCGTGTCAGAAGAAACTTTTAGTGCATTCATTAGAGATAATCGGTATTTGTAAATTCCGATCATTGTGTAAAATAATTTCCTGAATTATTTTAAATATATACTCAGTCGTTATCAGTGTTTTTAAGAAAAAGCAGCATCAGTAGTCAGCAAAATAGAAATTACGCCATATAGCTTTTCTTCAAGTTTTTTATCAAGACTAATGTTCAATCGTCATATTGCTAAACTTCGCACTCAAATCAGTCAAGTCAGTTTAGTCCGAAACCATTAAGGAGTGCAGCCAGTAAAGCACTGAAGCGGAAAAACGAGCTGCTAAAAGTAACGAAAGCCATTGAATTCATGCTTCGTCTTGGGTAAACATTGAAATGCTATCAGATTAACACAAGAACAATGTGGGGTAACCTTTGTCGAATATAACCCGTATTATAATCACATTATATGCCCTGTATACTGTGCATATAAGCTAGGTCGTAAGCCTGTATATAATAGTTCAAACAGTAAATGTAAATATGTAGCTTCTTGTCTGAAGTCTATGGTTTGGGTTGACTAGGCTGTATTTTATGGAAGCGTTTAGATGCTAAATTCTTCATTATATTGGTAGTGATTGTACCGGTGTTTCCTTGGCGTACAATGTGTTTTTTGTAATGTAGCTATAGTTTTTTTATTTTTTTGGGTATTTTACCTGTTGGATTTTATAGCTTGGACATTATTGTGAAGGTTTTTCAGTTGCTATTTTGTAGTGCATTTCTATCGTATCCTTTGTTTTCTTTCTATAGCGTTCTTTGGTATTTTCTTAATATTAGCTTATGACATTTTTCCTGAAATAAACTGTAATAGACTACAACAGTGAACAGACTATATGGCTGGGATTCACGAAAGTTGCGTAACTTTAGACTCTGTCTAAAACGTTTTTTCGAATGAATTATATCATTGTAATGGAACATTCTATGCATATTTCATACGATCACATGGTCGACTTGAACAGATTTCAAGTTAAACGCGCTTTGTGGTGAATCCCAAATTTATGTCCGCTGACCTATTTTATAAATCGATTGATGTAGTCTATAGTTCGATATCCGAAACATCGAACAATGCAGCTGACCGAAATTTCTCTTTGTTCTTGTCTCTGTGTCCTTAAGGCCAAGTATGAACCGAGCTATAATTTTCGCTGAAAACCATTGAAAATTTAAAACTTCAAAATTTTCAATCATGTGTACTAAATAAGCATCAAAAAAATTTAATGTTTTTGGCTCGGTCGATATGTCCTCTCTAAATCTCGGATCTAAGGAAATCTAGTCAGTTTAGTCTGCTAAAAGCATCCGCAATCCGGATCTAAGAGGGGGTGCGGTTTTTACAAATATATATTTCAAAAATTCCACCCCCCCCCGAATCATGTCAATGTCGAATATGCACCTCAGGCGCCTCAAATTTGCGTACATTATGAAGCTAGCTTCATAGATCTGGAGTTCTCTCCATAAAACTATTCCTCAGTGTTTAATTCACCTTCAAAAGCCTTCTATTTCCTATAATTAGGATATCCTGGCATAACCTAGGTTGTTCATTTGCCACTGAGAATTTAGAATAACCTGATATGCCTTTTTTGAGCGTTTGAAAACCATCAATTTGGAGCTACTTCAGATTCTCTTCTTTCTGGCTTTAGTTTCGCTAGTCATTAGGCTTAACGTTGAATTTATAACTCAGCTTTCTGAAATGCTATTTTCTTTTTCATAAGTGCACTTATACAATCTTTTAGTTCCTTTTTTTATTTTTTATGGCATAAAATGCAACTGTTGCAACTCAAACTACAATTTAAGATTTTTTAAAACCTCATCGCAATCGACTGAGGTTGCTTTTTTGGGTCGAAGCTAATAGGTTTAACTTTAAATTCTGAATTCTGAAATTGTAGCCATTCTTTAGCTCTTGAATACTTAAACCATCTCCAAATTTTAACGCCTGCTTTTTGACCGATATTACTTTTTGCTTCTTACACCAAATCGGATTAATTAGCTTAAACTGATTTAGCTCGGGCTTAAATTTCTTAAATCGATTTAAGTCCGCTCGCTGCACCAATGAAGATTAGCACAGTTGGCGCTTAAGATTTAGTTGAAAACTGAGGTTTAACAATTAAGCTGAGATTTAACTAAGCTGGAGTTTAGCTCTACTGTTAGCTTTACTGATAGTGGTAAAGGACGAAATTTCATCCAGAATAACCAAGGTTTGTCCAAAAAGACTAAGGTTGTCTAGGACGGCTTTTGAAAAATCTTAATTCTCCATCACAAATCATAGAAATTTTTAATATTGTTCAAACTCTTAAGCGATAGTGAAAGGTTCCACACTTGTTTTCTACGATCACATTCGTGTAAAGCAATATATAGGCGTTGAACATTGAAGCAAGCTGGGTAATAGAATTTTTCGTAATGGCAATTTTCGGATCATTATGATTATAATTATCTCCGCAAAACGGAAATTATTCAGGTGAAGCGAAATTCAGCATGCGTGTTAGTTCGTGCAATAGCTGATATTTTTAATCGGCAGATTAATCTGCCTAGTTTAACAGATTAATCGGCTTAAGTTCATGAAAGCCGGGTATACACTTGTTATTTTGACCCTAAGTAATTCCATCAAAACTGCAGAAATTTGTGACTTACTTTGGAAATGTGTACTGTTGGATTTTAACAGAAGACATCACACGAGTAGGCATTCTAAAAGTCAAATCCATTCTTAGAATATGTAGTTTTATCAAGCAATTAATATTGCTTTTTGCTAAAAGCTAACTGTACAAGGTAATAGTCTTGATTCGTAAACTGTAAACACCACTTGTATTAATAGTGTTCCACCTTTCTAGTGTTGTTGATGAATATAAATAACCTGTGTGACGGCACCCACTGCACAGTTTAATGAGATCCTCACAACACAACTAATTTAGCATTGCATCTAGTTATCAAATGGAACTCTGTGTGTCGTCTAGATCACTGGTTCAATGGTTTCCAAGCAGTGACAGACAATAAAACATAGATAGTTCACTGCGACGGAACTGACTCGTCAGTCAAGTATATAGGTTGTTATATTATGTATATATTTTTTCTCTCGACGACATATTATATTATGTGTTTTTAATAAGTTTAAAGCAATTTTTGTTGGCGTACGTTGTGGCCAAAAATTGTCGAAATTGTCAATTTTTGAACAGAGAGAACTCTTAAATTTTTGTGCCGGTGCATGTACTATGTACATATGCATATAATATATATACATATATATAATATATATATATATAAATTATATTTATATAAATTATATTTATATAAATTATTTATATATATATATATATATATTATATAATATTGCATATATACCTATGTTGTACTCTTGGTAAATATAATACATATATAAAGTCGGACAGTGTGACAATTTGAAGTGCTAGGTTAATGAGTGCTCAGAAGCTGTCTCCCTTTCTTTTCAGTTTCATATAGCTCTCCAGAAGAAGTTAGATTTTGCTCATATCAACCTGTGTTTCAAAAGTGGTCAATATTTTTGCTTGGCTTCATAACCCGTATTATATATCCCTATTCTATTCCTTTTATCATACAGCCTGTACAGCCCTCGTGTATACCAGAAAATATATATACTAACTGTAATATTACGTAGTTTTGGTGTAAGATTTATGATCTACAGCTATTTTTTAAGCATAAAGACGTCCATTTCGAATAATTGTTACGATTATTAGCACACCTGACATTAACACGTTCTAGCAATATTGGCTTTCGAGGTTGTTCACAAATTCGGATTAACTAGACTAGATTAACTGAAATAGCTGGAGTTACTCAACACTCATGATAACTTCTTGAAATAGATACTGTTACTCCTGTTTTAATTCCATAACGGATTCTTGGAAAGACACTGAAATACTATGTCGAGTTATGGTTAATTTAGTTAATTTAATCCCGTTAATTCGAATTTGTGAACAGTCCCGATGAAAAATGTAACGTCCATATACGTTGGAATTCCATTTTAGAGATAATTTGAAATGAGTCGTGGGGTAAATTAATACAAACCAAACAATCAACTAATTGGCATCGTTGATTGATTGACGTCTTATTTCTGTAACGCCTGGAGGTCATAGGTCACCTGACTCCAAGCTTTTTTTAAAACTACGAGTCAAGTTTTTTATCGGACTATCGGTCGCATATATCCATTTGAGCTCAACCATGCGCTATCTATTCCATAATGGATATTAAAAAGTTCTACGGACCTTCGTTAATCAGCGCGCATTACTAGCGACTAGTCTCACAGCCTTCCGGGGCACTTAATGAGATTTCCCAATCATTTTCGTCGTTTGTTTTCACCCCCTCTGTGGTGTAGAAAGCGCTGGCTTAAAGCCTGGTTCATACTTGTCCTTAAGGGCTGTTCCTAATCAATTTCCAAGCAAAATTTTATTCTCTAGCTTCGCGCCTTGTATCAAACTTTTTTTCCATCCAAGTGCGAACGCTAGGACTGAATTGAAACTTCAAGGCTGTGAATTTTATTGGCTTCTTGAGTTTTTCGCTGGTGGTACATATATAGATTAATGCATGTATGAACATAATTAATTCTATAATTAGCATTTCTTAGTTAAAAAATTTGAGTTATTTTCATAGAATATATAGCGATGGACTGCACCACATGGGATTAACTTAAGTCTGAGCTGTAGCTGTACTCCAGATAAATAGATTTAGTTAAGTCCCAGCTAAATCGCAGCTAAACCTCAGTTTTCAACTCTGAGCGCCAACTGCGCTAGTCTTCATTGGCACAGCCGATTTACCGATTTATGGAAATTATGCCTGAGCTATTTCGTTTTAATATATATGTTAGTTCAACTTTTAAAATGTAAATGATTCCTCTTCCAAGTTTCTCAATTTTGGGCCTGAATTTTCGCACTCATTTTTGATTCTTTTGTTTTCATTCATCCTTCATTTCACATGATTGGATTCGTTTTTCATAGTTCTGCTTTCTGTCTTAAATCCCAATTCAAATTTTGTTTCAAAAATTGTCATCAAAGCTGCTTTTAATTTCCGCCTCATGCTTTGTTTTTCCAAGACGGACATAATGTCAAAATAAAGCAGTCATGAAAAAAGTGTTAAAAACTTCAATGTGCAAGTTTTCTAGATTGCATTCAGGGTCTATTCTTCATTATTGATTTTTTAACACTTTTCTTTTTTTTCTTTTTCAGAGCACAGTTTTTACCTACTGTATACTAAACCTGGGGCCGTATTCTGAGAATAACCGGCAGGCATGTAAACTTAGGCTAACTTGTCCCACTGGTAAAGTTGTGGTAAAGTTAAAACTGAAAACAAGGTTAACGTTTAAAGTTTAGTTCGTGTAGGTCGTAGGTGCCATTAAGATTTCAAATTATAATTAAGTTTCGAACTCATGTTTTATCGCTATCTTTGTTAGCTGAAAACTACAGTCTCTTAAGACCTAGTTAGTTACATATCTTGTGTCAGCCAGTTTACACGAGTGATTCTGTTATACATGCGTCAGTAGGTATACATGTATGTGGTATTTTATGACTCTACGTGAACAGAGTAACATCAAGAGTACAGGATAGGTCTCATGGCATGAAAACTGTACATATGTATTCACCAGGAGCACACATATTCTATTCCATGACGCTCAACTCAGCATTTTTCTCTGCGTCTTGCGTGTAATTGGCCAGCACCCCGGAAAGTATCCGACCGCCCAACACACACACACGCACACACATTCTATGGTTAGGTTTAGGTTATCGCAATTAGGTTTAGGTTTGGCTAAGGCTAGTGTTATTAGAAAATACAGGTGATACCTGCATATAGACCTGCCAACTTGCCTTTGTTTGCTGCAAGCCAGTCTATACTCTCCCTATGTAAGCGCAAAGTGTCTTATTATCAATCGTGCTCAACTTAGACACGCGTGTGTGTGCGTGTGTACTGTATGTACAGTCTCGAACAGTTGCGTTCCAACACACATGTGTGGGCGTGTGCGTGTGTAAAGTTACATACTTGTGCATCATTTTTTGTTTTTTCCTTACATTTTGTGTATACGTTTTGAAGGTCAACGATGTACAGTTTCTAAAAATAATAGTCTTGAAACTTGTACTGTTTTCATTAAGATGTATGTATATTATAAAGTTATATGGTTTAACAGCATATATAGATGCACACACTTTTCTGGCTCCTGTAGTTTTGCCTTAATTAAGAAACGACGCCGGAAATAGACTTGAGATCAGTTTTCCTTTGATTTTTGAATGACGGCTCGTTACTGTAAAATAATAGACCTTATATTTCAAAGCCGGAAAAATATATTATTGTCACTCCGTACTGTTATGTCACGCAGTTATTATTGCAGCTATAGGGACAAGCCCCCTTCCGTAAAGATGACAAAAACGTGTCCTGAGGCTCAAAATTTTCTCCCGAATTTGCCATAACAAGCTATAAACATCAGCACAAAGCCGAATGTACAAAAACTGTCAGAATTTTTCAAAAAATGGTCATTTTCATTAAAAAATTTGAAATTTTTTAATACCCGTGTATATACATATGCTTTTGTTCATTAGCAATAAAAATGGCCTTCGTGACTATTTTTGCATGAGCAAAAATGTTTCTGACCATTAATAGCCGAAACTTTTGTCTTTCACTAATAGCCGTAACATTGCGTTTAAATAGCCGTAACATTGCGTTTACTCCTCACAGCAGCTGACCAAAGGTTGTCTTTGTCTTTAGACTCATTATTTCACCGGAATAGAATAGGATGTTAGCCTGATATAAAAACTACGGCAATAAAGAAATACGCTCAGGATTAAACGGACTAGCGGATATAAAAAATAGGCTCAGGATTAAACGGATTAACTACATGTGTATATATTAGGGTAGGTAGGTATCTACTGATTTTTAATTTGGTTAAACGGATTCAATTATGGCAAGCAAGTAGACTTTTTTAGTTTTGGTGATACTTGATGTCTGGACTGGGATTATATAAGCAACTGAGTTGACCTTAAGATAAAACTGACGCCTACCTGCCAAAGCTGACCTAGACACTTCATCACATTAGAAACAAATGAGTATGTTGTCTGATTGTCTCCTGTTCCGAAATTGCCTGAGGACAGGCTGACTAAACGAAACTCGCAGAGGCTAGCAATGCCAAAGGCGTTTGGTCAAAAATGATAAGACGGCAAAAAAACTGGTTAAAGCACTAGAATTAGGAAGAAGTCACGTTTCCGTTCTATACTTAGCTTACTTGCAGTTTTTCATTCACAAGAAATTGTGACAACTTAAATTACAATTGAAAAATTGAATCTTTAAATTTTAGGATTGCTAATTCACAAATTTTTGCATAACTTGTCTCAATTTTTATTAAATGTAAACACATTGTCAATATTTGTACTTACATTTGATTTTCGGGTAACAATTTTATTCTTTTTATTGGTTTCAAAAATAACAAACTTTTTGACATTTTTTGTGAACAAACGTTTCATTGCTCGGCTTTTATTCATTCCATCTTTTGCTATTATGTTTAAAAGTTTGTAGCAATTTTCACATTGTTAGATGGTCACATTTTCTGATTGCGTTTTACCCCAGTATTTAATATCTAAATTTATTAAAGGTATATACTATAAATTTCAGCTTTACAATCACATACTAGTAGGTATAGGTGGCGTGATTTTTGTAACTACTTACTACTCCCTACTCTTGTTCCTGTTCATTTGTTCTTTTCGTAACGAAATCGCTTGTTTCTTTTTGACTTAGGTCCAGAATTTCTTGGTCAGACTTCAGATTTATTATCAACGTTTTCTAAGCAAATAAGAAGTTTCAAAAATTTATATATTAATCCTATCATTTGCACTTAAATTGTCATGAAACTATTTAGTAAGACTAGCAAATTAAACCATGTTATTTCAGTAATTCTAATTTATGAAAAGGCCCTAATAAATCTGCTTTTGCGGCAATAATTTGTCAGAAACTATATTTATTAGCCGTTTTAGTTAACGACCTAACGTCCACGTAGACATCTTATCAATAATTCATAACCACAAATCTACACCTAGTAATAATCCATTTTATGCAGTAGGCTCGCAAAGTCTAATAAGTTATGGGTGGGTTCCTTTGGCTGTCTTAAAAATAGGCTTCCCTGCGTTCTTGCCAATTTGCACTGACTATTCATGAAATATAAATAAGTTCGTTTCCAACTCTAGGCTTTCTTGGGTAAACGAAACCACGCTTCACTGAAAATATTACAAGTCCTCTCTTTTAAAGCCCTATTGTACCTCTATTCTCTATGGTTTGTTGTCCTTCAGACGTATTGGTTTTTGTTCATCTCTTTCCTGCTTGGCATATCATATAAAAAATATAGCCGAAAATGCTAATCTAAGCCTAGGCTTCTTCTTTTTTTCTAAATTTAGGCTCAAGCTAGTTGTTTTAACTCGATTTTGTGATAAGTAAATTCATAATATAAACTAAGACTTACTAACTTTACTAATATAGTTTCGTTTAACTAGATTTTGTAATAAGTAGATTCATATATATACTGGCGCTAATCCATATGACTCAATGAGGTTCGACGTCATTTAATTTGTTGTTTTCGTTTTTCGCCCACTGTTCTGCAATCACCGCCCACTGTTCTGCAATCACAACTTTATTGACTATTTTTTACCTAATTATTTGAGGTAATTACTGCTACAAGTCCTCAGTAAACCGAGTAAGGGACTTAACAACATTGAACTGAATATAAAGCCCGGTTCATACTTGCTCTTATCCTTGTCCTTATCAATTTGTCCTTAAGCAGTTAATGGCCAAATGAGCCAAGTTTAATTTGTCTGCGAAAAAATACAAAATGCTGTCAAAAGTGCACAAAAGCCGTCAGAAACTTGTCCTTGTCCATGTCCTTATGTTCGTAAGGACAAGTATGAACCGGGCTTAATGGTGCACGTGAAAAACTTCACACGTTCTCACAGCAAATCGAGGAAGGTTTTCGCAGTCGAAAAAATCGACTTTCTCCGATCAGGCTCAAATTTTGTCCAAACATTGTATCACATAACTTATTAAGCTATGCAAAGTTTTAGCTCCCGAAATTGATCCTGGCTGGCAATACGACCTTTCAAAAATTGACATTTTGAGTGAAAAATCGATGCCTGAGTTAACTTTTGTAATTCTTTATAAAAATTTATCCAAGCAAGTTTGGATAATGAAAAGATTGTCCTAGGTGTAAAATAAGTTGAAAAATTCAAATTTGAAGTTATTTTTGCTGTTGAGTGCAAAAACGGCAAAAATTTTGGCCATTATTTCAAAAAATGCTATTTTCGCAAAAACACATTTTGCCCCCAAACTATACCCGGAACCCCCACTTCCGTAAATGTTAAAAAGGATTCTAAAACGTTTTTAGAAGCTCTAAAACATATCAAAAAATTAGCAAAATCGAATAATCCTCCGGGGGTCAAAAATGACAAAAACTGAAATTTTGCATGTACTGGCTGGTGACTACCTCTGACTTAAAAGTCATGTTTGGACAGTAATAGACTAATTTTATGCGCCCAATTGCCAATGTATGTCCGTACCATAGACCCAGGTAAAATGCCATATAGTTAGTTTCATTGGTGAATGTACGTATCTGATACAGTAGTTAAATTAAGTTTTGTCAGCTAACTAAACTCGTGCAATAAAAACACAAAATTCTCACTATTTCGTCCAATAATACTGTTTGTATCCGTTGTGTCGGTAAAGTTATTACAAATAATTAAATGTCTTTATAACCCTTAAATTATACCTAAAAATCAGCTATATCGATTAATCCTTTGTGTGTCAAAAATGGCAGCAACAATAACTCATGCGTTTTTGCGTTTTTGACTAATGTCAACAAGTCCAAGCAAAGATCAATTCATGAATATAATTTTTTTAGTCCAATTATTATATAATTAAATTAAACATATTTTTTTATTAATATTCATTTTATTTTCACTTTGCATGGTAGCATATGATGCTTGAAAATCATTACTGTGACACTATTTTTCACAATAAACACCTAAATCTGGTTTCCAAGTGTCTGCAGCACAGTGTTTTACAAGGGTTTGAAAGTTTATATATGCGTGTGCGACTCCAATAGATACCTTGTGAATGTTGGGAGGGCACATAAGCACTTGCTTTCCTCGTTCACCAAGGGAACCTATTATTGAGTCTGAAATCTTGTTTATAACTTTTTGTTTAAAAAACTGTGTGAATTTTGTTTGCTTTTCTCATTTTGTTTGTATACGTGAATTCACAGAATAAAAAACAAAGGACAAAATATTTTCCCAAAATTTTTCACTTATGTAATCGGTGATACTACAGCCACGTTCGAATAATCACAAAGTATTTTTTGAATTCAAAACAGTTTCATTATTTCATTTCAAAACGCAATATGATTTTTGCTAGTTAATTACGCAACTTGTTTAAAACGTCCAAAATTGTTTCTTCAATCAAATCGTCAACAGTACCCACGTTTGGATCGTCAACGTATAAGTCGTCCGTTGCTTCCGCAATTTCGTTATTTTCTACAATTATGTCATCAGTGTTTTCTATTTCGCGTTGTCCTCGCCTAAACTTTCTTGCCGTTGAACTCCAGTATGAGGCGATTTGTTGCCACGATAAAGAGTCATTTGGTGCAAATAGATGTTTCCCAGAATTGGGGTCTTTTACAGTCTGCATCAAAGCAGCAATGTCAAGGCATCAAATTTTTTTAGCACTAGAGTCACCTTCGTTGAATTTGTTAATTAAAAAGTCTGATATTTGGAGAAAATCTTGTGCGTGAGGGTGGTTTTCTTAATGCGTATCCCAGTGACGGCTGCTCTTAAGATAAATTTCAAAATCATGCATATTTGAACCAGGGTTGGCAGTCTCGGTCTCGGTCTTGGTTTCCGTCTCGGTCTCGTAAAAAGCCTGAGACTAGACTGGTCTCGGTCTCGGTAGGAAAACCGAGACCTGCCATAGGGTGGTCTCGGTATTTCAGATGAGACTTGAAGTTTTCAAAATTTTCCAAAAATACGAAGATTTTTTCATAGTTTGAGTTTCCAAATAGAATCCCAAGCATGAAATGGTCAAAATTGTCTGCTGCAGAAGAATGTCAGTTCACCGGCAAACTTTGGCTAACTTCAAGTTTAAACTTTGTATATCAAACAAGCTAGATTTTTTTATTAATGTTTGAGCTAGAATGGGTTGTCTGACTTAGCGATGTTGCGTGGAATCTTTCAAGCTTACATATGATAACAGTAAAAAGACTGCCCATCATTTACCAATTAGTGCTAAGTTCGTAGCTGATTTGTAGTTAAAAATTTGCGGGTTTTTGCAATTTTACCAAGCGCGAATTGGGTGGCAGTTTAATAGAATTTCTTGAGCCCCAACCTCTCAACGCAATATGTCAAAACATCAAGGGTGGACTTCACAAAGGTGGTTTTACTAAACCATTGGTTTTACGTACGTTTTGCATGATTTCCACATGATTCCATTACGAAATATCGTCCGATTCGTTACGAATTTCGTATACTTTCTTAAGCCATGGTTTATCTCAGTTGAAATTTCAAACCTGCAGCGCAGCAGGTCTCCGTTTTACTGAAACCTCAGCTGAGCTAAACCAATGGTTTAAGAAAATTTACGAAATTCGTAAAGAATTAGACTATATTTCGTAATGAAATTCTGTGCTAATCATGCAAAACGTACGTAAAACCAATGGTTTAGTAAAACCACCTTTTTGAAATCCACTTTAAGTTTCTGAAAAAACCTAGTTTAGTTTTAGGCTTAGTTTTCGTTTTAGAATGAATCAATGTTTTAGCAAATTAGGTTCAAGAAAACTAAGCCAAAGCGGTCTCACTGCGTTCAAATATGCATGATTTTTAAATTTATCTTACGAGAAGCCATCACTGGGATACGCATTAAGAAAACCACCCTCACGCACAAGATTTTCTCCCAATTTCAGACAGTTTTTAATTAACAAAATCAACGAAGGTGACTCTAGTTGTAAAAAATTTGATGGTGATATATGTAAAGCAAACAATATTCACACACTTTTTTAAACAAAAAGTTATGAACAAGATTTCAGACTCAATAATAGGTTCCCTTGGTAAACGAGGAAAGCAAGTGCTTATATGCCCTCCCAACATTCACAGGGTATCTATTGGACGCATATATAAACTTTCAAACCCTTGTGAAACACAATTGGACTCATAAATATCAGTTGCTGCAGACACTTGGAAACCAGATTTAGGTGTTTATTGTGAAAACTAGTGTCACAGTAATGATTTTCAAGCATCATATGCTACCATGCAAAGTAAAAATAAAATGAATGTTAATAAAAAATATGTTTTATTTAATTATATAATAATTGGACTAAAAAATAATATTCATGAATTGATCTTTGCTTGGACTTGTTGACATTAGTCAAAAACGCAAAAACGCATGAGTTATTGTTGCTGCATTTTTGACACACAAAGGATTAATCGATATAGCTGATGTTCAGGTATAATTTAAGGGTTATAAAGACATTTAATTATTTGTAATAACTTTACCGACACAACGGATACAAACAGTATTATTGAACGAAATAGTGAGAATTTTGTGTTTTTATTGCACGAGTTTAGTTAGCTGACAAAACTTAATTTAACTACTGTATCAAATACATACATTCACCAATGAAACTAACCATATGGCATTTTACCTGGGTCTATGGTACGGACATACATTGGCAATTGGGCGCATAAAATTAGTCTATTATGGTCCAAACATGACTTTTAAGTCAGAGGTAGTCACCAGCCAGTACATGCAAAATTTCAGTTTTTGTCATTTTTGACCCCCGGAGGATTATTCGATTTTGCTAATTTTTTGATATGTTTTAGAGCTTCTAAAAACGTTTTAGAATCCGTTTTAACATTTACGGAAGTGGGGGTTCCGGGTATAGTTTGGGGGCAAAATGTGTTTTTGCGAAAATAGCATTTTTTGAAATAATGGCCAAAATTTTTGCATTTTTTGCACTCTACAGCAAAAATAACTTCAAATTTGAATTTTTCAACTTATTTTACACCTAGGACAATCTTTTCATTATCCAAACTTGCTTGGATAAATTTTTATAAAGAATTACAAAAGTTAACTCAGGCATCGATTTTTCACTCAAAATGTCAATTTTTGAAAGGTCGTATTTCCAGCCAGGATCAATTTCGGGAGCTAAAACTTTGCATAGCGTAATAAGTTATGTGATATAATGTTTGGACAAAATTTGAGCCCGATCGGAGAAAGTCGATTTTTTCGACTGCGAAAGCTATCTCGAAAAAGCTCGATTCTGAGTGAGAACGTGTCTTAACCCGCCACTGCCAAACGGGAGAGCTAATGCCCACCTAATTGCATTAATTCTCTCGGCAGGCTTGAAGGCTTGTCGCTTTTGGTTGGAAAAGGCCCACTCGTCAACTGACAGTACATATATCTATGAGTAGGCTGTGTCGAATTATTTGAGGCCGCTACCGCCTGTATCTTCCAATATAGAGTAGAGTTAGAAAAAATTCAATTCCAAAAGCTCGCGGCTTGTTATCCGTGTTTGGATTAGGACTTTGGTTGTTACTTGATCATTTTCTGCTAAACAGACAGACCGACCGACTCTCAGACAGACAGACACACCAACTGACTTGAATCCATCTCTGCTAGTGCTGTGCAGCTAAGGTTTGATTTATTAGGCTGAATATAATTAACTGTCCTGCTGAAGAAACTCTGTGTATGCTCTTTCCTTTACTACATACGTTTTTTATCTTTTTTGGTTTCTGTGACGGCTCTTTTTACTATGTACTCTAGACATGGGTTATCATTAAAAGTATACTAAATTTGCTTCTGAAGTTCATTAGAGCTGTTTCGTAACTTGAGACACTGACGACGCTAATTTTGTCATACTTTTCGTTTGCACGAAATCACAATCGCGTGCGCGTGTACAACAAGTATATATTGGGTTACATTGTATAGATTCGGTTCGTATTTCTTGCTTATTTCTGTCAGTGATAACCCCGCCTTGAGGTGTCCTTTTGTCACGTATTTTGCGCAGAAAATAGATTAGCAGATACCAACTAACTTGGTGATTTTTGCCACCGGATTAAAATGGGTTATTGTGTTGAGCTTAAGCGTCGATTGATTTATTGATTCCACTTGAATGAATCAGCTTCAAGTCAGCCTCAAGTTTGCTCTTTTTAATCCGAATGTCTATCGAATGGTCATTTCTCAGTAATAGTATATATGCTTTTTGACTTGTTCAGTCGACAAAAACTGTAATCCAATGTAACTGTAATCCAATTATAAACAGCAAAATACATTATGTGCAAAGTATGGTTGTTTGTAAAGCACCATACCGGCTTACAGATAGACTTCACAGACAGGTGTGAACCGGACTTTAAATCCTCGTTAAATCATCACGTGTTAACATATATATAAATATACCTAATTTTATATATATATAATATATATAATGTATATATACATATATTATATATGATATAATATAATATAATATAAACAAATGCGCTGCTATGAACTGCGTGTAGTGTCAATGGTTAGCTTTGTCATTGGTCGTTAGTTTGTGAATGCCTGTGTCTAGCATTATTTACATTAAACCCACATAGCTATGACACTTCAACGTTAGCATGTGGCGCTGTGTCTAAAACTTTCCACTATTTCAAGTACATACCTATGTATATACTCTTGCTTGGGGACGTATTTGTTTATTTATTTTAAACTGGCTTTGTCAAGAATTTATATATTACGCAAATATTATTTTAAAGAACTTTTTATTTTCAAGTGTATATGCGTTGGAGGGTAAAATTGAAATTTTATAGAATTTCATTTAAATGTTTGCATTTTGTTGAGACAGTTTTTCAGAACACTGTAAAAGTAGATATATATTTATATTTATCTTGTATATAAGACTTTCAGACTTTAGGGTTTATGCTTTGGCCTAAGTTTATTTATTCCGTATATTTTTTTGTTTTATATGTGTTAATTTGTATTGTTTTTTACACTTTAGATGCAAAATCTATGCTATTTCTTATTCTAATTTGCATGAACCCTATCTCTGCCTGCATTCTCGACCCTTCATGAAATGAGCTAAACCTAGGCTGGACTCAAAAGTGACCAGCATCTACCCAATGACCCTAATCCCGGGGTTCCTGTGTCATTATATGAACCCTATATTCCATATATTAACGCTCCAATGCCGGTCAAATTGGCAGTTTGTACGTTTCTGTGCGTTTGCCTGCTAGCCGTTAGTGCCACGGAGAAACGGCTTTTGGTCATGCTGCCGTTTAACGTAACGGACACCACACGTAATACGCTAAACGTGCAACGGCTTATGGTGGATCCCGTCCTCGACATTGCCAAGCAGCGAATTATCAGTGAAGGAATTGTGGGAGCGAACGATATCAAGTTCAATTTCATCGATACCGAATGCAGTGACACTTGGGGGCCTGTGAACGCGGTCGAAGCGTACAAAAATAACGAGGTGGATGCTATTCTGGGTTTAGTCTGTGCCTACGCCCTGGCTCCTGTGGCTAGAATGGCCCCCCACTGGTTTCAGGGGGTGCCGATCTTGACCCCCGGGGGCATGGTCAAGGAGTTCAGTCACAAAAAAGAGTACTACAAAACCCTCACCCGCATGAACGGATCGCATGATCAACTTGGCCGATTCGTGCATATGATTTTCAAACATTTTGACTTCACAAAATTGACTATGCTGTTCAACAGTAATGTCGGCCTTGCCTATAGCCCCGGGAGGACGGAGTGTGAGTTCCAGTTATTCGCAATTCACGGCTATTTGGAGCAATCAGGTTTGGTGGACGCTCAGTGGTTTCAAAGCACGAAACCGTTTCATCGATTTTCTGAAATCATCTGCCAGAATGGATCGGATAATCTATGCATTGCCAAAATGCACGATTTTCTAAAGCTCATGTCTAAAGAGGCCAATGGTAATTCATTTTCTCGATCTTTAATTTCAGTTTACGTCCTGAGTCTTTCTGGAAATATTTATTTAAGCATTTTTATGGTTATTTGAGGTTATCATGGCTAATGAGATAGAGCTTTAGGTTCATCTTAAATTCATTAGCCGTGTGAATTTTAACCTCAACACCAACAGTCAACATTAAACTTTATGCCAATTTTAATTTCACCTATATCTTGACCCTTAACTAGCTTTATACTTTTTACCCACAGGTAAAGGTAAAAAGCCCTATAATAATACGTTCTTAGGAGGATACGCATATATGTAGTGTATATACTGTGTACCTACTACCAAGAGTACATAATAGTGACTCCTATGTATGAGAATTAGACACTTTTATGTACTCTTGAACTTGTTACTACATACAAACTAACTGTATATAAACTCATATATGAATTGATCGTCTACGGTTTTACAATTTTATGATCTGAATGAGCTTCAGTTCTACATTGCCTGATAATACGCGTTATCATTTGTTTTTTTAGCCATAAGGTATTTACTTTACTTTTTACTGTCACATGCTGGTAATTGTTTCCGTATATATCGTCAGTACTGAGCTGAACACATTACGTTATTTTCAACGTAAGCTTACAGCGTAACGTACCGTTTCATATATGTAACGTTACGTACAGGTTAGCGTACGTGTAGGTTAAGCGGAAATGTGACGCATAATGGGAAAACATTTCTCAATTAACAAGACGTGTATAAGGATTATAGGATACGTATTATCGGTACATATCGTTAAGTACATATATAATATATAGCAACTTTATGCAACGAACCTACAAGGTACAAAAGTAGAACTGCTACCAATAAGTTTTTTCAGAATTGTACGACATTTATTTAGTTATCTGAAATAACACAAGCAAATTATTTTACCTAATAATGAACACTAACGAAGTCATTAGAACTTATTTGATCAATAGCAAATTTCTCTATTTCCATTACGTGGTATTATTCATGCTGTCAAGGTTGATAAAGTCATCTTGACCTGGCACCATGTTAATATATAATCTAAATGCATATAATTTGATAATTATTATTAATAGTATATACATAATAGGATGTACATATGTACATTAACCTTTCATGTACTCTTGGTATTACGTATTGGTTCGTCAATTTGTCGGCTGAACGGACATACGACTGTAAGTATGAATCGACCCTCAACGTTAAATGGACCAAGTTTTGTTTCAGTCATTCTGCTGTGCGCTTCTCCGGACGTGATTCGCAACATCATGCTGGCCGCACACGATCTCAACATGGTCCAGTCAGGGGAATATGTCTTTTTCAATATTGAAGTGTCCACTGGGTAAAGATGTACTCTTGGTATCACATATGTATATACCGTTAACTTGAGCTAGGTTTATACAGTTCTTGTCCTTGTCCTTGTCCCTGAGCGATTACAAAACAGCTGCCCTTGTGCTTTGTTTATTCAAGTCCAGTTTGTGGGCAAAAAATGGCATTGTAATTTTGTCAACAGGCGAAATATACCTACAGCAGGCGATTCAAATTTGACCTTATGAACCGGGCTTTGAGGACAAGAATGAACCGTTCTTTTGCCACTTTTATTATGTTTAAGCAACCGTTGAATATGAAATGTAGTATTGTCTTTTATGTATTTTAAATAGTATTGTGTTCTAGCGCGTATAGCGTTAGTTTTTTGTACAAACCATTTTGGTTTCAGTCCCCAAACGGAACGGCCTTGGCACCGGGCCAACGACACGAAGGCGCGAAACGACAAGGCGCGAGAGGCATACCAGGCCCTCAAGACCATCACTCTGAAACGCTCGAACACGTCCGAGTACAAAAACTTCGAACAGAGGGTCCGCAAAATTGCTCACGAACAGTACAACTATGAGGCCAGAATGGGCAAGCCATATGAGGTGGGGTCTTGGAATAGTGTTGCATTGGGGTCGATTCATACTTACAGCCGTATGTCCGTTTCGTCGGCAAAATGACTGTAGTGTAGCTAATTTCCAGTCACATGTCAGCTTGTCTCATTAAAGGCTGCTGTGCGTCCATGAGTGTTTACTTCTGCAAATGAACTAGGAACGCTATCAAGGCAAAAGCCTTACAATTACGATTAATTAATTAGTAATCACGGCACAGTTTGATCTTATAGGCTATTAGTAGCTTTTTGCCAGCTGAACAGACATACGGCTGGCTGTGAGTATGAATCGACCCTTACACTGTGAATTTGAGATTATATACAGTGTCCAGTAATGAGAGATGAAATTAAAACGAAATTTTTGTTCTGAAAGTCGGTGTCATGCTATTTTTTATCAAGACCAAGACCGAGACATACAGTTTTTACATAAATAGACAATAAAATTAACATATTATAGTACGTAATGACGAAACATCTATATAAATTACAAACTTTCATGCTAAATAATAAACACAAAGTTCAAAATCATGAACTTTTTCAAAATCCTGAACCTTTTCAAAATCTTATATTGTTCACACTGATAACCCTTCGTACAGTGATGATCCTTTGGTCTAAATCGGTCTTCATACTGGCAAAACATCGCTCCAGCCGGCGTTGTTTTGTACCAACTAAACCTGATCATATTGCGTATTTCCTGACTGATCTATTGGCCATACTGATTTCAGCTGAACAGTTTCATCAGCGCTTTCCATGACGCCGTGGTTCTCTACGCCCTGGCCCTGAACGAGACAATTGCCGACGGCGGGTCGCCGGACAACGGCACTGAGATCACTCGGCGCATGTGGAACAGAACATTCCAAGGTCATTGACATCGGGTAGCGAATAAGACTAGTCGCTAACGAATGATTCAGTCTATAGTGTGCTATAGAACCGTCTATGCTGTGGCTTTATATGCTATAAATTCGGGTACGATTCGGGTAGCGAATAAGACTAGTCGCTAAGGAATGCTTCTATAGCGTGACACAGAACATACCAAGGTCTGGCTTTATGTGCTTTCGGGTAGCGAATAAGACAAATCGCTAAAGAATGATTCAGTCTATAATGTGACACAGAACATTTCATGCTCTGGCTTTATGTGTTATCGGGTAGCGAATAAGACCAAGAGTACATAATAGATGCACTCTTGATAAGACTAGTCGCTAAGGAATGATTCTATAGTCTGCTATAAAAAAAAGGCACGCTGGAATTCATTTTAAACTACTGTTAAAAATCGGAAAGCGAATAAGACTAGTCACAAAGGAATGAATTAAATTAAGCACATGCGTAAATTTAGTTACTATATTTGTCATTAATTTAACTAAACGGATTAAATTGACTTGGTTGACTAAGTACAAGTATAACAACCATTAATTAATTTCAGGTATTACGGGTAACGTGACAATCGACAATAACGGGGATCGTTACTCAGACTATTCCCTTCTCGACATGAATCCGGAGAATGGAAAGTTTGAGGTCAGATTTTACTTCATCATTTGTGTGGCGTGATTATTTTGCCGGCTGAACGAACATACGACTGTAAAATTTTACTTTGACCGCGGTACTTCAGTCTGACTCGTTTGTTCGCCAGTTTGACGCCTTTTATAACGCCAGTAACGCCAGTATAACACTAGTAACCAGGCTTTAGTTGTTGGCCAATAACTAAGTTTGCTAAGCTGGGGTCGATTCCTACAATGGATCAAACGGATTAGATTAAAAAACCGTTTGTGTCTTGATTCATGAATACTTGGGGCCAATTCTGGATTTAGCGGAATTGATAATGATTCGTTTTGCCAATTGCTCATGACATCGTCCATGAAACCAAACATAATTTGCTGCCCAAAAGTAGCTGCCTCAACTTTAGATATGCTATTCAAAACAATCAAATTTTAATCTAATCTGTTAAATCTATTCTCGAAATTGGCCCTTAGTGCGCCAAATTTCGCTTAGTTTCATTAACGGTGTCATGAGGTATTAGCAAAACAAATTGTAATCTGTTTTATGAATTGGCCCGTGGTCAATAGTCCAGGATTAGGATTTCTTAAAGTCGGTGATCGGAAGATTTTGTTGTTCCTGTTCCTGTTGTTTTAACAAGTGTGACAGTTGCACTTTTTCAGGTTTGCCTTATTTCGCCCTTAGACTTGGCTTCATTAGGTTTAGAGCTTAGGGCTTAGCCATCTTCTTTTTAGTCTCTGTTAACCCATTCAATATGCCCAATAGTTTGTGCTGTATTTTCAGCCCGTGGTGGACTACTATGGTGCTACTCAGCATATGCAGCCGGTGGGGGCGTGGCACTGGGTCGGGGACAAAGTGCCCAAGGACAGTCCCATCTGCGGATACGACCGATCGCTCTGCCCCGAAAAAGGTGTCACAGCTACTCCCACAATGCCTGCTTTGGATTAAATTAACTGGTTGTATAAATAACCTATTGGGATTTAACCATATATGCCCAGTTGCTGTCTTTAGGCAACCTGACTCTGCCACTTTCGAGTTTTTTACCCAGTTAAGCTCTAGTCAAGTGCGTCGTAGAGAGATCGCGAAACCGCCATTCATTCATAACACACTGGAAAGCAAAGAACACTTTCGGGTTTTTTAATTAAGAAATAAATATGTCGCTAATTGTCATTTTGTACTTTTTTAGATTTTTCTGTATTTTTTAGGCGTCCCGATGTACGCTTACGTGATCGTTGGCTTCGTTCTGCTCATAGTCATTTTCCTACTCATCACTTTATTTATATACAGGTAATTTTAGTCATTATCTGCAACAAAATCGGCTCAATTAAAGGTACGTATAGGAATGGTGTTTTTTATGCCAAAAATTGGTTTAAGCTTGGGTCTAAAAGTCCACCTTCGCTAAATACCATGTCGTACATAACTGTTGATTACAATATTTTTTGGCCATTTCTTTTTCATGGCGGGTATTAAACCAATAAGACTGACGAAATGTTAATTTCTTTGCTGCTACATAACTTCACCCACTCATTGACCCAATTAAATTAAAGTTTTAGGAATGCCATTTTTAAGCATCATTTTCGAACAGTTCAGTCGGACCAAGAGTACATAAAAGGATAGTGTATTGTATGATCATCGTATTATGTACTCTTGGTCATGATGAATGTATATCCTATTATGTACTCTTGGTGGGACTGCTGTGTTGTGTTTTGAGACGCTACAAGCTGGAGGCGGAGCTAGCGGCGATGGCGTGGCGAATCCGCTGGGACGAACTGACCGGGCGCCAGTCTGTGGCCCAACACCTGACCTCGCTGGCCGACGGTCACTTCAACATACGCAAGAATGACAGTGCCAAGGACCTCATCAATGACGCAGGGGTAATCACTCTACTTACCACTACAATAGTAGATGTATCAAGAGTACATAATAGTGTTTCACTCTTACAGACGAACTTTGTTGTATCAAGATTACATAATAGTATCTCACTCTTATAGACAAACTCTGTTTGATCAAGAGTACATAATAGTGTCTCACTCTTATAGACAAACTCTGTTTGATCAAGAGTACATAATAGTGTCTCACTCTTATAGACAAACTCTTGGTTTGATCAAGTAAGTACATAATAAGGCTCGCTCTATACGAAGAGAGACACAGTCGCCTGTCTGCCTATGATTGGCCGATTTTGTCAAGCGCATATGCCAACGCTCTATTATTACCTACTACTATTACTATTGTAATGTAGTGAGATACTATTATGTACTCTTGATTTGATTAGTACCCGAATTTTTGAAACAGTAGTAATCCGTTCCAATTGAACGGTCTTTGTTGAGATTACTGTTAAATTGAACCAATAAAATTATCATCGACCGAACATTGGTACAGTCAAGGTCAATACCTGAGTATGCAGCAACACAAAATTTCAAGATAAGAGCTATGCAGTGTCCGTTTTTTTTTGGTAAAGTGACGACTAGTGACGACTAATAATTGTAAACTGTAGGACCTAAGAACGTTAAGTATCTAATTAATTGTGTGCTTGCATCGCGTTTTGTATTTGTATCAGTTTAGTTGATTTTCACTAATATTGCACGTTTTTTTGATTTTTCCTATCACCTTCTAATCTATCTGTTAATCCTTCATTCTTTCCTATAACTAAGTTAATCCGTTCCCCTTTATTCTACCTCTGCTCTATCCTTAATTTAATCAATCTTTTCTCGATTACTGATTCTTCTACTTATGTTTGGTTTTTGCTTCTTTATTTATTTCAGTGTAATGATTTTCAGAGCTGGGGATCAGCAGAAACGGTGCAGATGCAGGAAGCCAAACAGATCTTTGCCAGAACCACCAGATATAAGGTAGACTCATAATGCTTGGCTCATTGCTAAAACTTGAACTAAGTTTGACGTCACGTGATCAAGATAGTGTATAGTATAGTATATTATATAGTACAGCTACCCAATTATTTCAGGAAAATTACAAGCAAAGAAAAAGGAAAGAAATTTTGATCGAAAGAAAAAGCAAATGAAAGAAAAATCAAAGAAAAAGAAAGAAAATTTCAATTTGCAGTTGACTAGCTGTCAGCCCATTACATAAATGTAAAATTAATGGGTAGTTAATTGGCTTAGACGTTTACTGTTATTTCGCAAGCTTGACTTTGCATATACATATAGTCCTACCTACACTTGCGTACTTGCTTCATATTTTCAAACATATATATACACACATCTTCTATGTAGCTGTTATTACCGGTCCACTTGAGTTTTGGCAAAAGCGTGGTATTTGACCCGACTGACATCAATCACATTTTCTTTATTCAAAACCGCAAGAAAAACGAAATGCAAGAAAAATCAAAGAAAAAGCAAAGAATTTTCAAAGAAAACGAAAAAGAATTTTCCTGAAATAATTGGGTAGCTGTAGTATATATAGTATATTAATAGCGTATAGGATCAACTTGTGGCGTGATTATTTCGTAACTTTACCGGCTGAACGGATATACGGCTATAAGTATGAATCGACCCTACTCTTGATTGAAATACTTTTGATTGTAGTGGTTTTTGAGGCAACATTGCAGTTTTGAGAGAAAGCGGCGCCATATAATATGTTGTTTAGTTCCTTATTCCTTATTGTAGCCATAGGCTGTCGTCCAAGCGTTAAACAAAACAAGACATACATCTATGGTAGAAATAGTATTAATAATTTTTCATTTGGGGCTTTGAGTCATAGTCTGGCGTAAGTATCCAGAGACTGCCTTCATCCATTCCGCTGTTTGTGTCGCCATTATGACTTATAGAGCGAACTTCATGCGAGAATTTAGTCATGGCTGTGCACGGTTTTCGTATCCTTAGTACCACAAAAGTCAAGTTCCACACTCCAGTGTTTGTGGGCTAAACAGACATAGGGTGCAACAGCATGAACGAAACCCATCCTGGTGATGTTTCAGGGCACGGTGGTGTGCATCAAGAAGCTGAACATCAGCCGACCGAAAATCGAACTGACTCGGCCGATGCTGATGGAGCTGAAGAAGATGAAAGATATCCAGAACGAGCACACCACTCGATTCGTCGGCGCCTGCATCGACTACCCCAACTATTGCCTTGTCACTGAATATTGCCAAAAAGGAAGCCTTCAGGTGCGCGCTCAAAACGCGCATTTAGGTCTATTACGGATTTTGCTCCATAACGTACGCCATGCAATGCGCCCTCGTGTGAATGGCCTTTAACGATTATAACCTTTGGCATGATTAATATTTTGACCCCTTCATTTAACAAGCTGCGTTTTTCACTACCAAAAGGTGTATACGCTGTTGTTTTTTAGCAAACAGAGAAGTTTTTAGTTTTTAGTGGTAGGGTGCACCTTACCACTAATTTTTCTAAACACCCACACTCACGTTGTGAAAACGATGAATGAATCTGTAAACGTTAAGTTATCACCCCCCAGAAAACAACTCAGTACACCCTTACTACGATATTGTTTTATTTCAGGATATATTAGAAAACGATGAAATTAATCTGGATCGCATGATGATATTCTCACTGATGCATGATATTGTTAAGGTTAGCATTGGCCAATCAAATGTTGTCAAGTGACAATCGACCAGTCAAAAGGGCTGAGTCTTTTTTTCTAATGTACAAAATGAATTTGACCGTCTGATTAACGTGTTTAAGTCTTTGTGTAGTTATTTTTACTATATTTTAACTTTTATCTATTTTTTCATATTTTGCACTCGGTAATTGGCGCTATTAGGCATTCACAAATCGCAACGGTCCGACATTTGTTTGATTTAAACATAACATTATGATTTATTTCATACTAAAATAATAATTTAATAATAATAATAATGACGGAGTCTAAACTTGAACACCTTTTGTGAATTGTCTCAGCCGTAGTCTTGTGATTTTAGGGTATGGATTTTATCCACAACAGCGACCTGCGTAGCCATGGCAACCTGAAGAGCAGCAACTGCGTGGTGGACAGCAGGTTCGTGCTCAAGATCACCGACTTTGGGCTCACCAGTCTGCGCAGTCTCGAGGAGTCCATCGACGAACAGGACTACGCCTATTGGAGAAGTCAGTTGTAATAATTATACACATACATAGGTAGTAGTTAGTAGCTATTAGTTATTAGTTATCAGCTATTAACTATTGGTTATTCGCTATTATGTATTAGTTATTATCTGTTAGCTATTAGTTATTAGCTATTAGTTATTAGTTACTGGTTACTATTTATTAGCTATTAGTTATTAGTTATCAGCTATTAGTTATTAGTTATTAGTTACTAAATATGAGCTATTAACTATTGGTTATTTGCTATTAGCTATTATGTATTAGTTATATTTATTAGCTATTAGTTCTTATTAGTTAGTAGTTACTAGTTATTAGCTATTAGTTATTAGTTATCAGCAATTAGTTATATGTTATTAGTTGCTAGTTATTAGCTATTAGTTATTAATTATTTAAGTCTGACCAGGGCCCGGTTTCATAAAAAGTATATTAGTACATATTAGTACTAATATACAACTAATATATAATTATTAGTTCATTAGTAGCAACATTAGCGTTGCATAACTAATGAACTAATAACTAATTATTATTCATTATTCATTAGTAAATTAGTTGCTAATAATTAGCGCTAATAAACACCGCAGTTTCATAAAAACACCAATGAATGTACATTAGTTACTAATTACTAATATATTAGTATTAGGTGATCTGCGACCAATGAATGATTCATTAGTGAAGATCTTAGGCTTTTCTTGGCCTGTTTTTTATTACAATACAACTAAGTAGTGTTAAAATAGCTTAACAGTGTTTGATTCTTACGTAAATAAGAAGAATGAGACACTCCTAAAACTGCTGCTTGTCATAAATGATCTCTCCTTATTTCAATGAGTATGCACATCATCGCAATACAACTGCAGCAGTGCTCACACGCAATGAGAGCGCAAGCGGGCATATTGCTTCTCTTGCTGATTAGACATGCGGATACTCGGCTATTCTAGTTTACATGTGTCACTATGCCAAGGTTTTTTGGGGCAAAATACGAGGCAAATGCTCATGATTTTGAAATTTTTCTCATCAAAATTGAAATTTTGCTAAAATTCTGCTCACCGCTCTGAAAGGACCCTCCTTTGGTTTTTTATGGTCAACTTAATTTCCGATAAGTCTCCAATTGACAAAATTTAGCCTAAAATTCAAATATTTCTCCAACTTTTTTTCTGGGGGCTGCCCCCCCACACCCCTGCAACTCCATGGTTTAGTATTCCTTGCTTTTATCTTTCACGAAAGCATATGCATGCAAGGGCATAGCGGGGGGAGTGGGTCGAACCTCCCTTTTGGTCGAACCTGAAAAAATTGTTAACAAGGGTCCCCAGTTTGGTATTTATCGCTCGGCCGAAAAAATTTCTAGAACTTCTCCAATTGACCAAACTTGGTCTAAAAATAATTCCAAATTTTTTGGATTCCAAATTCTTTGAATTTTTCCACAATTCTTAAAATTTTTTGTCGGGCTCCAGCCACTAGACCCCTGCACCTCTGTGGCTTACTCTTCCTTGTTATTAACTTTCATCAAAACCTATACATGTCTACAAGAGTACATTGTGCTGCATTTACTTGTGTAATACACTGTCAGATGTGACGTTCAGATGTCGATGTTTTACTTTTCTTGCCTGAAAAAATTCTGTTACGTCTCCAGTTGTCCAAAAATGTCCAAACAAGTTGTGGCCTAAAAATTGAAAAAATCTCCGTGTTTTTCTGGAGGCTGCCGCCCCCAGACCCCCGCAGCAGTGCTTTTATTTAATTTAAATGACCAAAATTATAATCATTTGTTCATGTAATAGTGACTGCCCTGCAATAGTGAGTGTAAAAAAGTGAGCAAATAAGTGGACAAGGTGCGACGGCGACCCCCTCCCTTTTCAAAATCCTGGCTACGCCCTTGTATAATGCATCGTGCACCTTTTAATTGCTTAATGTGCAGTCGAATTTTTTTCCGTGAATTTTAGCTCCCTCGGTCTTTTGATGCCCAAAAAATTCTCTGATATGTCTAGAATAATGACGATTGTAGTCATTTTACGGTGCCCCATGTCATAAATTTTTTGTAATATTTCCAGATTTGATAGCTTTTGGACCCTCGCTGGCCCAACAAATGTGCATATATGTACCTTTTGGTGTTTTGAGTTCCATTCTCACATCCCAAAACATTAGCGTGAATTGTGCTAATAACTGTCGTTAAAAGTGCAATAATTCCGTTTTTCTGGGTACGCGTCTAGCGATAACCAAACAATGTAAAGCAAACGTAAACTAGCACAATTTGCAATTTATTTATAATTTACAACTTGCTCAATTTGCAATTTACAATTTGCTCATCGATTTGAAATTTTGCTCACCGAAATTAAGAATTTGCTCAATTTTGCTCACCATTTTAAAAAAACCCTGACTATGCGGTGCCCACGTGGGGAAAACCGAAATTGCGATTCTTGATCTAGAATTTTTTCAATTTTGATACACTCGTATAAGGGCTCGTAAGGGCTGTAGCTAGAGAATGTGTTTTTAGTGACAGACAACGAATGAATGATGAAACAACACTGTTTTCTGTATTAAAGTAAATTCCCATCATTTTAAAGATATATAACTCACGTATGTATTTTAGATTAAGCCACTCGTAAACAATACGTACGTCCAATTGAACCTTCAACGTCTTAAAACGGTAAAGAAATTGTTTAAAAGTTGCACCATTGAAAAGAGATGTTTTCGAGCTTTCAAATGATGCATTAACATTGCTAAATGTTGGTGACAGTCGAAAGTTACAGGCGTAAACGCGAGGTTGTCACAGCTGTGATGCGAGCTACTGATTCATTAGTGCTAATAATTAGTACTAATGAATCTGATCACTAATATTTGAGCAATGGAAAATTATATGAAACGCTCATTATTAGAACTAATGGATAAACCACTAATTACCAATTATTAGTAATTAGTAATTAGTGATTATTTATGAAACCGGGCCCAGAAAATGCGAAACCCTGAGACAAAATAGGTGGCGTGAGTTTTGTGACTAGTCGCTGTACTCTTTTAAAATAACTGTCCCAAGCTTTATGCTAGTGGTCTGTTTGAGGAAAGCTTTGGACGGCGCCGGAGCTGCTGCGGATGTCGAGCCCCCCTCTGGCGGGGACACACAAGGGCGACGTCTACAGCTTCGCAATAATCCTCCACGAGATGGCCTTCCGGGCTGGCGTCTTCTTCATCGACAATGAGGACATCTCGCCATATGGTATATATATATATATATATATATATATATATATATATATATATATATATATATATATATATATATATATATATATATATATATATATATATATATATATATATATATATATATATATATATATATATATATATATATATATATATATATATATATAATAGTATAGAAGTATAAGGATAATCTAGAAGTGGAATAAAGATATTATACAAGTATAAGGATAATATAGAAGTGGGATAAGGATAATATACAAGTATAAGGAACAAGGACACTATAGAAATGAAGTAAGGATAATACTGTAACTGTAGACTTGTCGTACGTTTCCAAAAATGTATATGGAGTAGCTTAATACTGTATCAATGAAAACGCCATGAAAAGTCACTCACTTAAAAAGTACGCTGTATTTTGTCAAATTCTTCAACTACATATGTATGTTGTGCGAATAGCCAAAAGATCCGCTACAGTAATTGAGCTAAACTCAGATCAATTTAAATTCGAAAAGTCCAGTTCCTCTAGTCATTCAGTGTATTTTCTTGAACTCGGATCACTGGATTCAAAGTCCATATTTTGTTTCAGAAATCGTCGAACGTGTGAAGCTTCGCCAGGAGCCCCCGTTCCGGCCCTCCATCGATGAGCTCAAGTGCGAGGATGTCATGATTTCCCTGATGACTCGATGCTGGGCCGAGAACCCACTCGATAGACCTGAATTCTCCATTATTAGAAAACAGGTACAGCAAAGGTGTTTTTAGGTCTGGATTCAGAAATATTTGAAGAGACTAGTTGAAAAAGAGCTTATTTTGTGGCTGACTGGAAGGTGCTTCGAGCATTTCTAAGTCTTACTTCGACTAACGTTTAAAACGATCATAACTTTATGAAAACTTCACATACATTAATTAATTAATTCATACAGCTTTTCTTTTCCGGGAAATACCTTCGCTAAATTTTATTAAAAAGAACTTTTAGTTTGAAAATAAACTCATCTAAAATCGTTAAAGTAGCTTATTCCTCTAAAATCGTTGAAGTAGCATCAGGGCCTTTTTATTTTTTACTGCCGTTCAGGGGATGGGTGCCGATAGTGAAACATTGGTTGATTCGTAATTAATTTACGTGACAAATTCGTTATTAATCATTTAATTGTGCACTTACTATTGTTACAATTGTAAAACTTGTAAAACTGAGCAACAGGCCTCAGCCAGCAAAATTACGAAACAATCACGCCACCACCGTTTTGTGTTATTTGGCTTTGTAGGTTCGGGATCTGAATCGTCAGTACGAGTCGTCAAATATTGTGGACAATTTGCTCAAACGAATGGAACAGTACGCCGAGAATCTAGAAGACCTAGTGGAGGAACGAACTAGGGACTATCTGGAGGAAAAACGGAAGGCAGAGGACCTCCTCTACGCCATGCTGCCAAAGTAACTGCCCCGGATCAAATCCTACTTAACGTTTTGATTTTGTTTTTTTGTAAACGATTTATTAAGTGCAGACTTGGAATTGTCTTGACAAACGTCAGTATGTGATTATGCTGAAATCTAATTCATAGTTGTTCGTGGACGCAAGCATTTGTCCGTAAGCCATCGTGGAAAACAAGTTAGTACATACTATCCGCTTGGTTGCTATCTACTCTATATAATATCCTCTATATCACGCTAAATGCCTTTTTAAAAAAATGCCTCTGCAGTTGATCACAGTTTTTGCTTACGGACAAGCGCGGTGAAGCTTACGGACAAATATGAATGAGTGGAGTTGTGTTTCAGACCGGTGGCTTCTCAGCTGATCCGCGGGGAGGCGGTGCAGGCGGAGTCCTTCGAAGGGGTCACCATCTATTTCAGCGACATCGTCGGCTTTACTTCCCTCTCTGCTCAATCCACTCCCATGGAGGTATGCCGCCACTCTTTTATGATTTTTTTGTCTTTGCTACTTTGGAGACACTGTATTTTGGCGACACTACGCATCTACCGCTGTTTTCATCTGACATATGGTGGAGATTTGAATACTGTTCCCTATGCCGCAGTATGTACTCTTTTCCTCTGTAAAACACGTGGGGACGCTCTGTAAAACACGTGGGGACGTTTTTATTTCAACTGGACCTCTCAGAGTAATTGCTTTTCCCCTTTTGTTATTTACCTTACGTTGTGTAAAATTTGTCTGTTTTTTAGGTTGTGAATCTGTTAAACGATCTTTACACGTGCTTTGACTCAATCATCGGCAATTTTGATTGCTATAAGGTAGGTCGTTGTTTCTGCGTATTTTGCTTATTATTTTTGTCAGGTTTTTTATGCATTTTTCGTTGAAATGTTGCTGTGAGCAGTTAGGGTCGTTTTATACCTACTTACAATTGTATGTCCGTTTAGCATCAATTCATACTTACAGCCGTATGTCCGTTCAGCCGGCAAAATTACGAAATAATCACGCCATAATTGTGTGTGTAGGTGGAGACGATTGGCGACGCGTACATGCTGACGTCTGGGCTGCCCGTGCGCAACGGCGACCTGCACGCCCGCGAGATCGCCCGCGTCTCCATCGCCCTGCTGAAGGCCGTCAAGACCTTCGTGATCCGCCACCGGCCCGACGAACAGCTCAAGCTCAGGATCGGTCTGCACTCTGGCTCCGTGGTGGCCGGCGTGGTCGGACTCAAGATGCCCAGATACTGTCTCTTCGGCGACACTGTCAACACTGCTTCCAGGATGGAGAGCAATGGATTACGTAAGTCCAGTTCTAGATTAATGGGGATTACGGGGGTATAGGGGACTCCAGGGACTACGTAGGTCTTGCGGGATTGGAGAATGACAGGAGTCCAGCTGGATTAAGGGGATTACGGGGGTATAGGGGATTAAATACATTATGTTGACGCTTAATATCAGACTATGCCTTTGAGCAGACTAAGGGTGGAATTCTAGAAGGGTGATTAGCGAATGACTAACTTAATCAGTCGCTAAACTTTCTTTCATTAGGTTTTGTCATTACGAATTCTACACGCTGAGAATAGACTTGCCTGATGTCATTCTGAACGCGCGTTGTTCTTTTAATTGCTGACTAACTTGAATTCCAGAAGTGAGCATCCTGGATTAAGTATATCTAGCAGAGTAAGAAGGATTTAGTATTTACAATTCAGTCGACTGGATGGATAAGTATATTTTCGTCGACATATGTAGCATTAAAGTATGTACCAGTTAGCTGGCTCTACCAAGCTAATGAAAAATCGATTCAAATTAATTTACAAACAGAACAAATTGACTTTAGAGTCTGCTATTTTCTGTTTTAATGTACTTTATATTTTAGCGCTGAAAATCCATGTTAGCAATGATACAAAGCAGATTCTGGATAAATTCAATTGTTTTGAACTGGAACTCAGGGGCGAGGTGGAAATGAAAGTAAGTTAGCAAGGTGGTTTTCAAATTAACTGGATCAGATGCTCTTTCTAACCCTAAAACTGACTTGAGTCGCAAAATTAAGGACGATTTCTTAAACTTCATGCCTCATGCATTCATAACATGTATGTATGCATATAAGCTGAGTATATATTTCAGGGCAAAGGGAAGCAGGTGACGTGGTGGCTGAACGGCGAGCGAGAGGCCTCCTCCAACCCGTCCATCACCACCTGAGCCGCCCCGCCCACCCAGCTAGCGACCAAAGCACAGCAGACTTGCACGCGCGCCAGGGCAATTATGCAAATGAGCATTCCCGGCGACCCGGAACGCAGCCTCTGGCCCCTCGACGCTCAAGCCAACTCGTCCCACGCCACAACGTGCCTCACTGGGGACCCCTGGGCCAGACGTCCTCGGTTGAAACATCACACCGTCAAACTTACTAACGCTATCTTACTGCTGCTTCTACACTCAGCCGACAATATTTGACTCGCTTTCTTTCGTAATTCTGAATGTTTCTAGGGGGTGTTTCATGAAACTGCAGACTTTTGTGGGGGGGCATACATGCCCTTGAGGGTATACATATAATGGTGCATGGGGGGAGGGTCCTGAAAATCTAGCAAAAGTGGGTAAAAATTGTACTTTATTATAGGGTAGAGTGGTTGATCAGGGGGGGTCTCAAAATTTTGACCCCGTTACATGTATGTATTTTGGGGTCTCCCCCACTCCTTTCTAGGTAACTGTACTGTGATAAGGGTAGTTAACACGGTTTTATTTAGGGTCATTCGTGCTGAGTGCTCAGTGCTCAGTTTTCAGAGCATGAAATTTTATTGGGAAATAAACACTGTCTTTCATTAAAATATAGGCTCAGTTCTAAAAAAAGCTATGTTAACGAAAAGCACGGGTCGATCCTAAACAGAAAAGCGATATCTCAAGTTTAATTTGTTGCCATAATGTTGCCAGTAGTTAGTTTAGATGTTTTTTGTTTTGTATTTGTTTTAATCACGCATTTGTTTTTGTATATATGTATATTTTTGTTATTTCTCTGAAAAAATCCTCGCTTTGTAAGATATTTTTAGTGTAATATAGATTGTGTAATTATGGAAACTTTATTGCCCGGTTGTGTGTAACATTTACATAGATGTCGGTAGAAAGTTGTTGTAATATATTATTAATATTCTTATAATTAAAAACAATTTCTAGTCGTTCTGTTGGCGTTGATTTTTGTAACTCATTTGGTAGAAAAATATGGCTAAAAGCCTATTCACACGAGGGAGCATGAGCGGGCGCATCAACGGGCGCACACGCACACTTGTCTACTGCATGGTGTGAAATAATGCAGCAGGCAGTGTGAAAATAGAATGCGCCTGCTCATGCTCCTCGGCGTGCGCTATGGAGCAAAATGCGCCCTCGTGCGAATAGGCTAAAAGGCTCAATTTATACTTCTGTACAGTGTACGGACATGGGGCAAACGGATAAATTGGCAAACTGAACGGCTGTTTGGAGCTATTCGCCTGCAGCAACCAGAACCATTGTAACCCTGACCCGCCCATTCCACACATTAAATCGGATGGCCGACGACCTGGGCTAGGTTGCTCAACAGAGATGAAACCGGGTCACTTTCTGCTGACCCGGTGACCCGGTGACCCGGTCTAATGCGAAGCTTAAGCTAGTGTTTGCTCGTTTCTAAATATAAACTCACAAAACCTCTGTGTTAATTTTAATGAAATTAACTAACACAGAATAATGTTCTTGACATATTTCTATTATTGTATAAGATAATTCTGTGGGCTTGCCCCCGATTTTAGTTTTTATGGGTTTCCATAGTATTATAATCATAATTTTCTCAATTCTCCGCGCTATTTCGGGCAGATAAAATTTCCAGTAATGCATAATGCTGGAATACCTCGAGTGCATACAAGAGTTAGGAGTCTAGTTGTGTCCGAATTTGGCTGCACACGGCAAACAAAAGAACTGCTAGGTATATATCAGCAAGAGTACATAATAGTGTCTCACTTTTTATAGAAGAAGAGTGAGACACTATCCTTTCTGCCTGTGTTATAGCGCAGGCAGATGCGTTCGTCATTTCCAGCCCACATGTTGCCGTTTTGTGCAACATGTGGGTAGCCAATCAGAAGCGACCTTTGTTTCTGATTGGCTGGACGCCTGTGCACGTCCTCCAATCAGCACGCAGGCGGCCTCACGTGCTATTGCCTGAAAATTGTCAAAAACACATTTAACTTACCAGTTAACAACATATTCAGCACATACTAGCAATAATTCCTGAAAACGGGGATAAAAATGTAAGCAAAATACGATTCGGAACAAAAAAAACAAAAAAACCCCCAACCCGACCGATCATGGCAAAATTTAACAATGAAATGGCTGTAATGGCGGCCAGTGTGCTGATTGGAGCACGTGAGGCCGCCTGCGTGCTGATTGGAGCACGTACACAGGCGTCCAGCCAATCAGAAGCAAAGGTCGCTTCTGATTGGCTACCCACATGTAGGGTTGTTTCAGTTAACTGATAACTGATTACTTTTTTTATTTTAGTAATCAGTTAAAGTTAACTGATAACTTAACTGATTACATTTTGCGTAGCAGTTAAACTTTTTACTTTAACTGATTTAGTGACAAAGGCAGTTAACTTAACTGTAACTTAACTGAAGTTATCGCCAAAAACTGATTTAAATCAGTTAACTGAAAATATTTTCAGTTAACACGCTTAACTGAAAATATAATTTCAGTTATGCGCATAACTGAAAATGATCCATTTTTATGCAAAATAGGCATGTTGCTTGTGTTGGAAAACGCTCACATAATTATTTGTGTAAGTTATAGCACGATGCAGTGCACCAATTTATACGCAAAGTTACTTGAAGCGCCTCGTACATGAACGAGTGCGCAGCACACAAGTTTATGCACGTTTGTTTCACGTGCCAGACTGCCAGGGTGAAGAGTTGCTGAGTGCACATTACAAAGTATATCCCTCATGTCAGGACCCTGTACTCAACTGAGGCGGGGGGCGTAGCGAAACGCCTTTCTTAGTGTCTTGAACTCAGGGGGGAGGGGTACCCCCATCAGTTGAGTACGGGGTCTTATTCGGTTTTGAGGCGGGTAACTCTCTCTCTCATTTTAAGACATTCTGAAAGTTATGACGTATGAAATTCTGAAAGTACTCCCCCTCAAAAGCGTACAAAAAAGGGCTATTTTGCGCTCCGCATTGGACGCAAGCCCCAAGGCATAATAGGGAGGGTGTCATACTCTTACTTTTATAACTCTTGATATCAGTGGAAGGATATAAGTTAAACTATGCAAAATGTATGTAAAACATATGTAAAATTAAAGCAAAACTAAACTAGAAAGCGGGAACATGTTTAAAATAATAATCATGAAGGAAGTAAAACTAATTTAAGTTTTTGTAAATGCACATTCACTGCTGTAGCCGGTAGCCACGGCGTGTAATACAAACATTTATATATCATTTCGGAAAGTATAGTCTAGTGGATTTGCAAGTTATTTGTAAAGTGGTATTAAGTTATGTTAGTTAATAAAAACGTGCAATTTTAACGCATCCTCAAAATTCTGAACATTTCCAAAATTTGGCCCCATAACTGATTAATTTCAGTTAAAGTATCAGTTAAAGTTATCAGTTAACTGTAACTTTAACTGATTTAATTTTTGGCCAATAACTTAACCGTAACTTTAACTGATTTAATTTGTGCCAAATAACTTAACTGTAACTTTAACTGATTTAAAATCTCATAACTTAAACAACCCTACCCACATGTTGCATAAAACAGCAACATGTGGGCTGGAAATGACGAGCGCATCTGCCCGCGCTATAACACAGGCAGAAAGGAGAGTGTCTCACTCTTCTTCTATAAAGAGTGAGACACTATTATGTACTCTTGATATCAGCGTAGACTTGTACCGCCAAACTTCCGCTCATCACGCGGACGCTTTACTGTTTGAGCTAGCGGCTGAACGTTTTTTTATTCTGCTTTAAAAGTTAAAGATTACAGCACCGAAGCCAATTAGTAAAACCTTTGATGTGGCATTCACTCTGTTAAAAATTAAGATTTTGGTTTTAACTCAGTCAGCTTCATTCCATAGACGATCAAAAAGAAGCTAAAATTTTGCATTGCAATAAAACCGGGTCAAGGTATCTGACCCGGTGACCCGGTCCAAATAGTGACCCGAACTGACCCGGTGACCCAGTTTCATCTCTGTTGCTCAACATTACAAGTCTTACAATAGTAACAATTCTGAAATTTCACAAGTGTAACATGTCACAATCGTCAAGAGCAATAAACAAATGTGTGCTCTTGAACTATGTAAGCTCACATATTATATTCCTAATTTTTCGCAAACTTAGAATGTCAACTACGGCCAAGTAAACTAAAACTCGAGCTAATTGTAAAAAGTTGTAAAAAGTAAGCGAAAAGTTGTAAGAAAATGGATAACTACTGATGAAATCGATATCTACGATAATATATTCATATATAAATTATGTCGTAAAAGCTGAACTTAAGACTACAATCTGCATCTGATTTTCAAATAAAGTTTGACCAAAAAATAGTGGACCCTGAGACAAAAAGAAACACGTCATTTTATTACGAAAAGAACCAACAGCTAGCACCTAGACTTGACTCTGACAAAAAACAGTTGCACCACTTGAGAGAACGAAACATGTGATTTCGTTACGAAAGGAGCACATTTTGACAATCAAGAGTACAGCACGTAGTCGCAAGTCATGCCACTGAGGCCCGGTTCATACCATTCATACTCATCATTGTCCCTGTGGTTTTGTCATTAATCGAATAAAACTGCATGGCCAAATAGGCTAACGTTTCGCTTCAATGAAGTTGGGGTCACTTCCAGGTTCCAGATCGTATGCGAAAAATAATCCGAAACGCGTGTGTTAATTTTTCACAGCAGCTGACCAAAATCTACCCCAGTCTCTGCTCCTTCCCGGGCTTAACTCATATCTCTTTTGTCAGCTTTAGTACCGGGCTTAACGCATCTACTTTTTGTCAGACTTTCGTATCAGCTACAGTTACCTAAATTCTTATACAAATTATCACAAGACAAAAACCGTGCAATCTTAAACTTTATTAAAATGTACATTATTTGTACTATTATACGAACTGTATAGATTTTGATACCATTTACAGACAAATAATTATAGCTATGTACACCTCCTTAATACTGAATACTGATACCAAGAGTACATATTGGGAAGTACATATGACACTCTTTAACTCTTCCCATTGTCTAGCTTGGCAGTGCGGGTGACGCGTGACGCATTAGCAGCCAAAAAAGGTCCCAAATAGGTACTATGGCCCACACGGGTTCTGCAAGGTACCCAAATGGGCTCTGCATCGTATTCAAATTAGAACGTTCCAATTTACAACACTAGCAGGACCAGTTTGGGCCCTATAGTAGTACCAAGAGTACATAATAGGAGGATCAACCTACATATATGTACTCTTGGTACCAAGCTGACCAATTAAAAGAGTGTCATATTCATCCCATTATGTATTCTTGTTGATACCAAAAACGAAACTTCAATCAATTGTGAATTGTGACTCAACAATATAATTTATTGTTGCCGCCAAAGCCTCATTGTTCATTTTGCTTCAAATAAAACTCACGAACGTTCAACAAAAATTATTTCGTCATGCTAAATTTCACCCCAAATTGTTACAACTAAACACTGTAGACTGAAAAAATACTCAGCCAAGTGTTTAACAACAAATTACACAATATAGTAAATCGCCACACACCCAAAGTAAGAACCAAATAAGACCTTTTCAACTGGTATTATAGACTATTTAAACTTAACATTTTCATGTTCTCAATCTATTAGAGTCAATTCATGCCCATGCATGTCCGTAAACTTTTTAAACAATCCCAGTCTACCTAAACTAGGACGTTTAGGGTGGATTTCACAAAGGTGGTTTAACTAAACCATGGTTTTACATACGTTTTTATATGATTTGCACAATTTCATTACGAAATATAGCCTGATTCGTTACGAATTTCGTCGATTTTCTTAAACCATAGTTTTAGCGCAGCTGAAATTTAAAACCTGCAGCACAGCAGGTCTCTCTTTTGCTGAAATTTCAGCTAAGCTAAAACCATGGTTTAAGAGTATCTAGGAAAATCGTAACGAATCAGGCTATATTTCGTAATGAAATTATGTGCAAATCATATAAAAACGTACGTAAAACCATGGTTTAGTTAAACCACCTTTGTGAAATCCACCCTTAGTTTTCATTTATCTACCTGACCTATACATACAGATATGTGAATGAACTGACCATGTAGACCCTTACGGTAGGATAAGCCCGGATGAGTGGACATACGGCTGTCAGTATGAATCGACCCTTATCATAACATAATCACTAGCAGAATTCAAAGGCACAATAATTATACAGTTTTACACAACAAACCATATTATCGATACTGTAATACCAATGCACGCCTGCGTGCCTTATTATTTATTGCTTTTCAGTTCCTAATGAAGGACGCTTTGTTCTATTTTTAATTGAGAACACGAGTTATCATAAAAATCACAAACAAAAAACTATTTCAGCCAACTATCGAAACTTGTTTAGTTAGGTATTTTTTACGACTTATCCCTGAGAGTAACTTTCAAAACCCCTTCGTTCAATTTCTCAACACAGTACTGCTTAGCATGCTGACTAAAAAATGCCTCTACAGCAGGTTTCAGCTTGGCTCGTCCGTGCTTGCTGTGGCGACCAGAACCTAAAAAATAAAATTATTTATGCAAAAACTTATAACAATTTTTGTGATTCAACTCAAGTATCTATTATTGATTATTTTGAATCATCCGTTTTCAAATGACTCTATAATACATACTCTATCTAGCAGCTATCTGTGTATTTATCAGGAAAGACATTTATTTTTTTTGGGGGGGGGGGCAGAAAATTCCAGCAAACAGCAAACTTTTTTGCCGTATCACAAAACAACCGATGGGCTGTATCATCAAAAAACCCTTACAATTTCACTCGGAAAAACTTTGAAACGAGGCGGCCGCCAAGCACCCTCCCTAGTTTCGCCACTGCTATTTGTAAATCTATATAGAAAATAGCTGATTATTGCAAAGCTAATCGAATTGCACAAGCAAAGCTATATCAGTTAAACCCACTCTCACAAACACTGTATTCCGACACGATCAGCAAAATCCATAGGGTCGATTGATACTTACAGCCGTATGTCAGTTCAACCGGCAAATTACGAAATAATCACGACACGCACAATCTAATCTAATTCGCTATTAATTAGTGATGTGACTATTTGGTAATTTTGCCGGCTGAACGGACATACGGCTGTAAGCAGGAATCGAGCCATAATGCCGCCGCTAGGCCGGCGTACCCGTGACAATTTTCAGACACCCCCCGGCCCTCAGTCGTCCCTTGCGCTCGTGCAGTGTGGTGGCCAATAGCTTGGTGGCTTCGTGCACGTGCAGACCGTGCAGGTCGAGTGTGTCTTCGGGCATCAAATCTGCACGCTGCTGGGCTATCATGCGGGCCGCCTGCTCATTGGCTTGTTTCGCTAGGTGGCGGTGTTCTGACGCCTGGAATGCGGAAAGTTAGCTGTTGTTGAAGGGCGCGGTTTCTTTGTTTTTGTTTATTTTTTCAAGTTTTTGTCCTATACACTATTTCTTCGGAATTAAATGTACTCTAAAGCTTGGATCAGACGAGGGAGCATTTCATGGCACATGGCATGCACACAAGCAACCGCGCATCCCACGACGTGAAATGCGCCATCGGGTGAAACAGGCTTGAGCAAAAAACGTCAGTTTTAGGACGTGTCGTGCGCAGCCCGAATAAAGTTTGTAAAAGAATACAAAGAGTTTTGACCCACGTATTAAAAGTTTTGGCCATGTTATGTTGTGTCTAGTAAAACAAGAGTATATTGTCTATTTTCGATGTTTGGCTTTAATGATATAATCACAAATTAATTCACATGGTGACGAGAAACGCGATGTCCGTCATCCGTGCCACTGTCCAGATATTCCGTTACTGATTCTTTTTGTCATTTATTCGCCTTTGACGAATGGATACCAAAAGATTGCTCTTAGTGCATAGCGAGCTGCATAGTGCATAGGACATGCAACAGGATTACGAACAAGAGCTGAAAAAATTCTTGCGAACACAATTTGACCAATGCGGCTCGTAAGTAATGTGCTGTGCACGACAAACTGTTGGAGGTGCAAAGGAAATTAGAATCTCTTGACATACAAATGGTTGAGGTAGCAGGGGCGGTTCCAGGATTTCGAAAAGAGGGGGGGTGCAGCTTCAAATTTTTTTAGTTCTTATGGTTTTGCATTGTTACGGTATCAGTTTGAGTACACCGTGGCGTTAATAGTGACATCAAAACTACAGCTGAGCACTAGGCAGTTGGCTGGCAGACGTATATATCAGAATTTTTTCTGACAAAATAAAATAAAAGATGGAAACATCACATCAGACAGTGGATTACACAATTAAATTCAACAATCGTGTAGACATGCAAATTCAGTCTCATATGTACTTATGCATACATGGCACATGCATAGGCTTTGATGAAAGATAAAGAAATAGTAAGCCAAAGAGCTACTAAGGTCTGGGGGCGGTGCCCACAGGAAAAAATTCTATAATTTTTGATTTTTAGGCCAAATTTGGTCAATTGGAGACGTATCTCAATTTTTTTAAGCTGGCAATAAAACCCAAAGGGCGAGGACCCCTGTGTGTGCTCAAAGAGTTACTGTGAGACCTAGTGGGTGGGATTTGGACTACAAACCTTCGGATTAGTCTGCAAGACCTACAGGTAACGCAACACATGAAACCTTCAAATAACTGTGAAGAGGTAAAGTCTATCATGAACACTGCTAATCCTGAAATTGATGAGAAAGTCATTGCAAAACAGATAAAAAGCAGGGGTCTGGGGACGGCAGCCCCCGGAAGCTAGCGAATTTTTGGTTTTTGCGAAAAATTTGTTGCATTGCGGCAGGCACTTTTCGACATCTAGCTGCTGCACCCCGCTTCCGACCAACAGGGGGGGTGCACAACCCCTGCAACCGCCCCTGTGAGGTAGTAACCGGAAATGAGCTAGAGCAGGAAATGACTATTGCTACGGAAATTTGAACGCAAGTATGGGACAGGTCTTAGTGGCTTACTACCTAGTAACAAATCCTGGATGCTTAAAAGCAGCACGGCAGTGAAATAGGGAGGAAAATCAAGATAAAATTTAATTGAAAAGCCATATTTACTAGCACACAAGATTTACGTAGAATACGGAAGAAAGGACGACAAAGTAAGATAGTACAGGAGGGAACGTTTCGTTTACATTTACGTTTACGTTTCCCCGTAAATAAAAACTTAATCACTCCGAAATTTATAGCTGTTTTTAACTTTGGTTCTGCAACCTAAAATTACCTTCATTAATTCTTTTCACTTAGCTATACTTTTCAACGATGCTCGATAATTTTCCCTCATGCGTTGAATTTACCCATTTAATTTAAAATTTATTAAGTCAGGTTTCAACTTCTCCCTCCTAAGCCTAAGCCTAAGCCCAATATCGCGCTACTGCGCGAAGGACGACATAATACCAAAAGACTCACACTGTCACGGCACTCACTCAGTCTAGATTTTATTCACCGCATTCACAGTTACAAAATTAAGAGGGTTACATACAGACATACAGGATTAATGGGAACACGTGGTGAATAATATATATAAATATAAATATAATTTAAACGTAATGTAATGGAATAATAAATTCGGTCAGTTGCCAGAGAAATGAGATCGTGACATTGGCCTATTGAGACGCTTCTGCGGCCATAAGGTCTCTGCCTTTTTTATCTTCGTGGTTGGTAGGACCAGCCGCGGTGCTGGCTCCGTAATGAAAAATCTTCCACGCACCAAGCGGTCTGTGGTCTCTTACAACTGTTGGTATCGGCTACGGAGGCCGTCCGAACTGACCTTGGCCAGATTTGCGGACCCCACAACGCCAAAACGAGGGGAAATTCGTCTCTTTCAGGGTAGCTTGCGATTCGATCGACAAGCGACCTTTTAGTGACTGTGGCCACGATCTCTGCCGAGTGCGCACAACAACCGCCGGCCAACGAAAAGTGATTCTGCATGGCAGTGCCGTGTCTACCAGGACAAGGATCGGGGCGCTGTCTGGGAGGCTCAGCGGAACCAGACTTCCCATAGACTCGGCCTCATGATGGTGTATGCGCACCGGGTCGTAACTAAACTGGCTCATGGCCAGCTGGAACTAATGTGACTCCACCGCCAGTTGACTACCGTATGATTGTTCGAATTCGCGACTTAAGAGGGGAGTGTGGGACTTGCAACAAACAGTTGCGAAAATCCGGGGACTGCACGACCAGTGCTTAAAAACCAGTATGGTTGCTGATCCAGCTGCTTCTCGGACATGCATCACCGAGACACGTTGAATATCTCGCTGCCGACAGTACCACTTCACGGCTTCATGCAGGTTATCAGAAAGCAACAGCTACGCTGCCTGGTACCGAGCTGCTTCTGACCAACGGCCCCAGTGCATGTACATGAGGTAGAACACAGCGACGACTGGGCACGGAAACCGTATTGCCCTGATAAAAACATAGTTCAGGCCGAACTTAGATCCAGTATTATTGACGGGGACGTGAAACACGTCTTAGGCAATAAGACGCGTATGACCATGTAAGGTGTTTGACTTTGCGCACCCTATTCGCAGCGCCAAAAATGTGACAGGTCTTAGTGGCTTACTAACTAGTGACAAAGCCTGTGTGCCTAAAAGCAGCACGACAGTGAAATAGCGGGGACAAATCAAGATAAAATTTAATTGAGAAGCAATATAAAACAAAACACACAAGATACATGTAGAATACGAAAGAAAGGAAGGAAAGAAAGGAAAACTAAGATAGTAAATGCGATAGAAAGGAGGTAGAAAAGGTACGAGGTACACGACAGTAAACTAATTCAAAAGAAAAACAAACACTCTAGCAAGGCCAAATGCACTGACTGACTTTTTTATCCTTATTTGAGGAAGCGCACTAAAAATAGTTTCGAAATTCTTGCCAAGGACTCACAGGGTGGGCCTTACTGCGAAGCTCCCTTGGAAATTTCACGAAAAACCAAAAGGTGTGTCGTTTCCAACGCGTTTCCCCGTAAATAAAAACTTAATCACTCCGAAATTTATTGCTGTTTTTAACTTTGATTCTGCAACCTAAAATTACCTTCATTAATTCTTTTCACTTAGCTATACCTTTCAACGATGCTCGTCAATTTTCCCTTATGCGACGAGTTTTCCAATTAATTTTAAAATTTATAAAGTTAGGTTTCAACTTCTCCCTCCTTAATATCGCGCTACTGCGCGAAGGAAGACATAATATCAAAGGACTCACACAGTCACGGCACTCACTCAGTCTAGATTTTATTCACCGCATTCACAGTTACAAAATTAAGAGGCTTACATACAGACATACAGGAAATAATGGGAACACGTGGTGAATAGTATATATAAATATAAATATAATTTAAACGTAATGTAATGGAATAATAAATTCGGTCAGTCAATGTCGGACGAAATTTAAGTTCAGCTGCGGAATGAATTCGTTTCGAATTAGAAAATAAATTCGTTTCGTTTTCGTTTCGAATGTTATCAAGCAGCACACGCACCAGGCAAAGAATCCCAGCAGCCGCGAGTGTAATGCCGTTGCGTTGATTCAGCATCCTGCCGGCATCGTCAATACGTGCCAGGGAAATGAGAACGTGGCATTGGCGTATTGAGACGCTTCTGCTGCCATAAGGTCTCTGCCTTTTTTATCTTCGTGGTTGGTAGGTCCAGCCGCGGTGCTGGCTCCGTAATGAAAAATCTTCCACGCACCAAGCGGTCCGTGGTCTCGAACAACTGTTGGTATCGGCTACGGAGTACTATTGTTTTTATACTATTTTGATACTTTTGATATAAATATGATACTTGGGTATTAATACTTTTGATACCGGTATCAATATTAAAATTGGTATCAAAAGTATCATATTTAAATTATGGTATCATATTTAAATTTTTTCCGAGTATCAAATATCAAACGTATTGTATTTAAATTCAAGGCATTGTAATTATATCATATTTAAATTTTTTCCGAGTATCAAATATCAAAAGTATCATATTTAATTCAAGGCATTGTATTTATATCATATTTAAATTTTTTGCGAGTATCAAATATCAAAAGTATCATATTTAAATTCAAAGTATTGTATATTTAAATTATTCCCGGGTATCAAAAATCAAAAGTATCATATTTAAATTAAAAGTATTGTATTTATATCATATTTAAATTTTTTCCACGTATCAAATATCAAAAGTATCATATTTAAATTCGAGGTATCATATTTAATATCAAAATTTTGATTCACACTCATGAAGGCGGCACCTTTTGATGTTTGTGCAGGCTAAGAACGGCCGCATTCTTTGATCTCGTTATTTGCTCCGCCTCCTTAATTTGATTGGCTACTGCTTCGCTTCTTCAATTTTAGAGGGCATTGCCAGTCGAGCTGCACTATAAGAAAAGAACCAAAGGGGCACCCTTGTGTAACGTTTTAGTCGGTAAAAAATACAAGAAAATCAATAAATAGGCAGTAGGTAGTAATCAATAAATGGTAGTTAGTTTGGTTTTGTAGCATTTTGATACTTTTGATATAAATATGATACTTCGGTATTAATACTTTTAATACCGGTATCAATATTAAAATTGGTATCAAAAGTATCATTTAAATTATGGTATCATATTTAAATTATTTGGTATCATATTTATATCATATTCAAATTTTTTCCAAGTATCAAATATCAAAAGTATTTTAAATTATTTGGTATCATATTTATATCATATTTAAATTTTTTCTAAGTATCTAATATCAAAAGTATTTTATTTAAATTCCAGGTATCATATTTAAATTATTTTGCGGTATCAAAACAACAGTACTACGGAGGCCGTCCTAACTGACATTGGCCAGATTTTCGGACCCCACAACGGCCAAAACGAGGGGATATTCGTCTCTTTCAGAGTAGCTTCCGATTCGATCGACAAGCGACCTTTTAGTGACTGTGGCCACGATGCCGAGTGCGCACGACAACCGCCAGCCAACGAAAAGTGATCCTGCATGTCAGTGCCGTGTCTACCAGGACAAGGATCGGGGCGCTGTCTGGGAGGCTCGGCGGAACCAGACTTCCCATAGACTCGGCCTCATGATGGTGTATGCGCGCCGGGTCTTAACTAAACTGGCTCATGCCCAGCTGGAAGTAATGTGACTCCTCCACCACTTGGCTGCCGTAGGATTGTTCGAATTCGCAACTTAAGAGGGGACTGTGGGACTTGCAACAAACAGTTGCGAAAATCCGGGGACTGCACGACCAGTGCTTAAAAACCAGTATGTTTGCCGATCCAGCTGCTTCCCGAGACAAGTTGAATATTTCGCTGCCGACAGTACCGCTTCACGGCTTCATGCAGGTTATCAGAAAGCAAGATAAAATTTAATTGAGAAGCAATATAAAACAAAACACAAAAGATACAGGTAGAATACGAAAGAAAGGAAGGAAAGAAAGGAAAACTAAGATAGTAAATGCAATAAAAAGGAGGTATAAAACGTACGAGGTACACGACAGTAAACTAACTCAAAAGGAAAACAAACAGCAACGCCAAATGCACTGACTGACATTTTCTTCCTAACTGGCGCTTTTATATGCTTATTTGATGGAGCGCACTAAAAATAGTTTCGAAATTGCTGCTAAGGACTCACAGGGTGGGCCTTACTGCGAAGCTCCCATGCAAATTCCCCGAAAAACCAAAAGTTGTGTCGTTTCCACAGCTTTTCCTCGTAAATAAAAACTTAATCACCCCTAAATTTATTGCTGTTTTCAACTTTGGTTCTGCAACTTTAAATTACCTTCATTAATTCTTTTTACTTAGCTATGCGTTTCAACGATGCTTGTCAATTTTTCCTGATGCGTTTATTTTCCCAATTAATTTTACAATTCATTAAGTTAGGTTTCAACTAGCAGAGATGGCTTTAGAGCTCGCGAACCGAAAGCAGAAGATCGACAAAATTTCTTCTGAAGCGGGTTCGCTATTGATACTGCAATAGACAGTGTAAATGTTAGTTGAAGAGTGATTTTAAGAAATAAGAAAAATTGATGAAGTTGTGATGGACAGATACCAGATATAAGGAGATACGGTTTCAATTAAAAAACTATACGACCGCAATTGTTGTTGTGTCGAATAATTCGTCTAGTTGACAGCGGCGATGGGCTTATTCGTTCTGCATTGTGCGAACTCAAAAAAAGAAAGACAGGCCAAAGACCAACGCGACTTTTATGTAGGGGCGTTGTCATTATGACTAAGCAGAATCTGCTAGCATATTCTGCTTTCTGCTGCAGTCAGCTCGCCCATTCATTTTTGCCGATAGTGTAATACTAATACAACAGACAGGTGAGCGACATCCGAGCCCTCCAACACTCAACTGACATTGTGAGCAGCCCTAGCCAACTTTTACGTACGTAAAGCAACTGCTAATTGGCCCAGCTACTACTACTACTACTAACTTTCGAGAGTGTGGCTGGTCCTGTGCAGTTCCCTATAGATGTGTTGTGTGGGTGGAACCGTTGCCACGTTGGCCCGAGCGGGGGAGATTAGGCAAGGTTCAAACACCTGCCCCAGGACTTGAACTTTTCTGTATCATTACTATTGCAAATTCATATTTTGACGACCATTCCGTCACCACCTCCCCATTTTTCTTAGTTGTCCATGTCTGCAAAGTGCAAACAGCTGTGTTAATTGTGATAATGACACAAACGACCCTAGAGCGTAAGACGGGGACATTAGTATCACGCTATGGCGCCAAACAGTTCAACTTATTAATTAAGTTGCTCCCCAGTACACAAAAAAACATTTTCCCTTAAAAAACACCCGCTCGCCACATTTTCTAAACAGCTTGCCTTAGACCATAAAACACATCCCCCACTTTTCAATTGTCCATTGCAACACAAATAGTAGGATTAAGGCAGACAAAAAAGCCAATATATAGTAGTAACTACTTGCTGGGCCAATTAGCAGTTGCTTTACGTACGTACGTAAAACTTGGCTAGGGCTACTCACGTCAGCAGAGTATTTTGGAGGGCTCGGCTGTCACTCACCTGTCAAGGGGATTAATTACACTATCGGCAAAAATGAAAGGGCTAGCAGACTGCAGCAGAAAGCAGAATATGCTAGCAGATTCTGCTCAGTCTTAATGACAACGCCACTTACGTTGGAAACTACCATTAAGAACGCCAGAGAAGACGAAAAGCAAAGCTATGTGGTCCTAAAAGCTGCCACGCGGGAGTGTCGTGCGCAGCACGAATGACGTTTTTAAAAGAAATAATACAGAAAGCTTTGACCCACCTATTAAAGGTTTCGGTCATGTTATGTAGTGTCTAGTAAAACACGAGTACATTGTCTATTTTCGATGTATGGCTTTAATGATATAATCACAAACTAATTCACAGGACAATACAGTTTATACTACTAGACTAGTTATCACTCAAACTGCCAACGAAACCGATCATTATATCGATTCATCTAATACCGATCCACATCATATCCCACTTTCGTCGTAACACTCTCTAAACACTTCAGCGAATTAATCCTCAAAAAAATCCAGACCCCAAACCCAACGCCAAGTAAATCTACCAACTTTCTGATGATAATACGATGCAACCGGCTTCATGCCTTTCTGCGCCGCACTGATGGCCTGCTGGGTGGCCTCCTGTGCTTTCCTGGCCTCCCAGACCGCATCAGCTCGCAGGGAATCGTAGAGGGCCTGGGTTGAGGGGGTCGGGGCCGGCTGAGAGGGGGTGCTGGGTGTTGGCTGGTTAGCCGTGGGGCAGTCAAACTGGTAGACTTTCACGGGATGCGTGGGATAGTCGCAGAGCATTTCCGTGGCCGCTTCGATTGAGTTGTCTGCAAGATATTGAGGGCCTTTTCATAAATTATATTAACTGGATTATATTGACTAGATTTTTCTAACTTCAGTTCCTCAACATAACATTGACGAAAGTGCGCGAAACATTGTAGAACGACTCCGTGTCATCTACATTTGTTTGCAAAATTTTATGAATTTAAGTTAATCCCATGTTGAGTTACTGAAGTTAACCTAATCCGGTTGAATTTAATTTCTAAAAATATTTTTTTATTTATTTATCTACAAGTTCACTTATTTATTTAGTTGACTACAACAAATTGACTACAACAAATTTTAACTGAATTTGTTGTTGATTATGGTTGTTTTTCCATTAGTTACTACTTACTTACTAATTACAGAGGGAACCTAAAAGTGTTTCGTCAATTTCATGCTTATAATACGCAAAAATAATGTATTGTTAAATATTTTTAATATATTTAACTTAATCGAATGTGTGCAAAAAATGAAAACTATTAAAAAAGCAATGTCTTAAAAAATCATAGATAACGCCATTTCACCCACCCAAATGTCCATGATGAAAATCAAAGAGTGCATCCAGGGAGTTTTGGTCCGTATTGGGAAAACACTCATAGAGCTGTTTGCGTTTCAGCCTGCTGGCCAAACTAGAGTCCGTCTGGCCGGCTCTGGCCAGTGACCCCCCGGCCTGGGCCAAACTTCGGGCCAATTCTTCGTCCATTAATTCCTGCAAACTCAGGGGGCCTTGGGGGGTCGCTGGCTGGGAAACTCTTGCACTGGTTTCTGAAAATTACACTGTGGGTTGCATCTGGCATATTTTTCAAAATTTTATGGAGGGGGCACCGTACCTAATGGGTGGACGCCCCCCTACCTCAAATATGCCATTGCATTATAAAAATGAATTCACCTTATGCGCAGCGCAGACCTATGAACGGGAGCCTGCCCTACATAAGAGAATTGCTTTTTGAGATGATATCATCCTCTTTTATAGCAAGAGTACATTTTGATAAAATCGCACTCGAAGTGTTTGGGATAATATCCTCTTCTCTAGCAAGAGTACCTTTTCATAAAATCATACATTAAATGTCATTTGAGCATTGTACTAAATGACTCTGAGGAAGAAGCCAGAAACAGAAGAGTGTCGCCATTTCGCACTTCAGTACACATTCCTAATTTCCTAATATTATGTACTCTTGGTATATACCAGCATGCTTGCGTAATAAGTACCCTTGGTACAAGCAATCTCTCGAGTAAAAATTACACTTCCAACATTTAATACAATCTAGGAAACAGCCGGAAAAAAAAGCCCAAAAGTCCAAACCAATGTTCCTCAAATGACAAATCAAAAACCAATTAACAAAAATATAAACAGCAAAATGTTCATGCCTCACTGGGTTGTCTTTCTTCTAGCAAGTTCTTCAACTAACTAATAACTAATTCATTAAGACTATTAATTCCAGTAGCTAAGACAACCGCAGTGAAGCTTAGTCACTTACTAGCAGCATAAAAGTTGGCGTAGTGGGTTTGCTCTGCCTGGTGTAGTTGTTGAGCCAACAGTTCGTCTACAGAAGGCTTGGCTGAGTCATCGTCATTGCCCAGTGACTCACAAACCGACTAAAGCAATAGCTAACGAGTTATAGCAAGAGTACATAATGATTAATGTCTGACAAAAACAAGGAGACACTACGACCATTATAACTTCTATCAAGAGTACATAAAAGTGTCTCAATCTTATCTCTTATAGAAGAAATTATAGACTGCATCAGTGAATATGTACGCAGAGTTACACAGACAATCCGCGCACTGATTGGCTATATAGTTGTTTGGAAATGTTTCAAAAACCGTTTCAAAAAACTCTACATGCTCATTTTAACCACGCTATGTTATCATAAGCAGGAAGGAGAGCGTCTCACTCTTCTCTAACAATGAAACACAATTACGTACTCTTGCTTTTATTAACTAAATGCGACAAAAATATCGTTAAAAATACTAACTGATCCAAGACACACATTGGTATATGTGTCAACTCAACGTACGACACAACCTGACGTTACATTACAGTACACTACATTACATTTTCCGAAATCAAGCCCTAATCGAACCAAAAAACGAAAAAGATAAAACAAAAAATAGTAAAAAAACCCTCACACTAATAACATAACCATAGAGTGTCTCCAAAAATGACTTGGGCACACGTAAAGCCAGGGCCTTGCTGCGAGTCTCTTCGGGCAGCCCCAAGGGCACAAACTGTTGCTCCAGTTGTCTCAACTGATCTGGTCGCAAAATGAACGGGAGCAGAGGGTCTGAGGAGCGACGACGAGTCAAGCTCACATGACTAAAAAAGAGGGTCAAAAAATGCAACTAGGAAAAGTTTTGCAGCAAATTAGCAATATTGACACTTGGATGCAACTTCAAAAAAAGAGTACCAACTGGACAGAAAATAAATGGCAGTTAGCAATACCCCAAAGCCCGGTTCATAATTGTCCTTGTGACTAAGCGATTTCAGAAAAACTACATAGCCGAATATGTCAATTTTTTGCATGACGATAGAGGTCCCGTGACTCCCGTCCCTTCTAGACCGCATACAAAAAATTAGGTCAAACGCATATTTTGTCAAATTTTTCACAACAGCTGACCGAAATTTGTCCTCGTCCCTGTACGTCGTAACGAATCACCTGATTTTGCACTTACAATTGTTACAACTGTAAACTTGCAAAGTTGAGCAACAGGCCCCAGACTGCGAAAATCAGCAGTAAAATAAAAAGTCCCCATTATCCACCTGTCTGAGCAGCAGTATCGTCCCGTTTGAACGACTGAACATACACTAACATATTTCAAAAAAAAAGAATGTCAGAAAGTCAGAGTGTTCGCTTTGAATGCGACAAAACAACTGGATAGGGAACAAAATTTCAATTTTCCAACCTTGCTCTAGAGCCCTGACGCGTCACAGAGGGCGAACCATTGTTACGATCTCGGTTAGATGATTCGCTGTCGCTGCTGGAGCCGGTGTCAGAATCAGAAATCTGAAAAATATGACAAAAAACAAATTAATGCTTCACTGTCCAGAGATGTAGAAAATTCTGTACTACTATCAAGAGTACATAATAGCTTCTCACTCTATATAGAAGAAGAGTGAGACACTCTCCAGCCTGCCTGTGTTCTAGCACAGGCAGATGCGCTGGTCGTTTTCAGGCTACATGTAGGCTACATCTATGCAACATGTAACTGGCCAATCAGCGCGTAGATTCCCTGCGTAACACACTTTAGTATATAATCGCTGATGCGTTGATAAGCATTAAGATATGAATAAAAGCTTAATAACTCATTATTTATTCATAGTCTGCTTGCAAAAACATTAAAAAAGGTTTGCAAATACGTCTAGGGATACTTTGGCAAACTTTCAGCGAAATTGATTGAGAAACTTTTGAGATATAAACTTATGTGAATTTCTTCAAAGTTTCTCAATCAATTTCGCTGAAAGTTTGCCAAAATATCCCCAAAAGTATTTGCAAACCTTTTTTAATGTTTTTACAAGCAGACTATGAATAAATAATAAGTTATTAACCTTTATCCCTATCCCGTTTTATGATTGGAGCACGTGCACAGGCGTCTGCCAATCAGAGAATAGAAGCTCGCTTCTGATTGGCCAGTCACATGTTGCATAGAATGTCAACATGTAGCCTGAAAACGACCAGCGCATCTGCCTGTGCTAGAACACAGGAAGGCTGGAGAGTGTCTCACTCTTCTTCTATATAGAATGAGATGCTATTATGTACTCTTGCTACTATAATTCTAAAATACTTTTCGTGCAAGATTTTCGTATCAAAAGATTCGAGAAACGTGTGTAAAATCTATGCCGAACACGTGATCACATGAAAACGCATACGATTTTAATACTGTTATATTATTATATTTCTAGTTAATAACTATTTTTCATTTGTATGTTTACGTGATGTGGCAGGCAGGAAGCGAAACTACATTCTGGATGTAGGCCTAGTTTCCCTATGTACTGTTCTATGTCCGGTGCTCTTAAGGTGGTAGTGTCGCCAAAGCAGTTTTGCTCATAGGTTGCAAAACGAGAGCTTTTTGCTTTGAAATTGTACGTTCACTGAGAAACTAGTGAAGTGCCATATGGTATCAAATAAATACTGCCAGACACCAGACTACCAATATCTACCAATATTTTGAACCAATCACCATTTGTGAGCCAGACATCACACAATAGAGACATAAAAGTTCAAAAAATCGAGGCAGATATCAGATTGGCCAGCTTGTGAAGTACATGTAATGTTTTGACTCACAGTTTTTTCCAACAAATAAGAAAAATAAAAAATGAAGGTTCGTTTTTCTTTTGATTTTAAAATAAGTGTCTAAATTTTTCACAATTTATCATTATTGCTGTGAGTACTTCACAGTTTACGCACAATTTCACAGTTCAAACAGGTATTACTCCGCAACCACTGAAACAATTTGCACTAAATTTTGTGTGCATAAACTAGAGCATATGTGCTTTTAGCCTGTGTAAAGATTTTAAACAGAAAGTTTTTTAATTGTGACGAAAATATCAAATGTGAATAGGTTTTCAAAACGTCATTTTTTCGACTTTGCGGCTTCACTGCTAACTGTATGCTGCATCAATTTTGCTGAAACTTGGCAAAAATATTTGCCTTGAAACATATTTTTAGAATATATAAATAACAATGACCTATCTTTCACTGAAAAAGTTTTATAGTCGCGCAAAATCGACTGCTTTCGCGACACTACCCCCTTAACCAGTTTAATATTTAATCTAATCTGCAAAATCCTATTTTCAATAAGCCTCTACTATATGCAAATTAAGCAATATACAAAACAAAATTAGGCAATATGTAAATTAGCATATTATGTACAAACTTCGTCTGTGGCTTCATTTTCCAGTGATGTTTGCAAAGTTGACAGGTTTGTTTGAAAATCATCCGCTGAGCACTTTTTGTATCCCGCCTCGTCCAAAACCTGCATGGCGAAATCCGTATTCCCGTCGCAATTCTCCACAATGTGCAGCAAATCTTCGCTCGGTATCTAAAAATAGAAAAAACTTCATGCAAAAAATCAGCGTTTAACCACACAGTTTCTGTAAAACAAAAGGACTACAATTATTTAATCCTGAACTGAAATCCCATTTTTTTCGCATCAAACAGGATTAAAAAACTATATATTTCAGTCTGAATCATATGCAATCTATTAGAAATACCACCAATGGACACGTTATAACGAATCATTGATCAAGTTTCAGTTCGAAAACATTTCAAACTATCACCCGAAACTGATAACCAGGAAAAGGATGCGTATTGCGTGTTTTACATCCATTCAGTCCCCAAAAAAATTATAGACCAAGAAGTTGAATGCGTCTCCTACTCTACGGATTATTAAAAATCTTCAAGCAATATTTTCATAGTGGAAAACCAAAAGTTTTATAATAAACCATAGTAGAGGTTCACTCTTCGCCCATAAGACACTATTATGTACTCTAATATTACGTATTTCCCATAAGACTGAGAAACTATTCTGTACTCTTGACACTCACGTCCCATAAGAGAGAGACACTATTATGTATTTTTGACACTCACTTCCCATAAGAGAGAGACATTATTATGTACTCGTGACAATCACTTCCCATAACAGAGCGATACTATTTTATGTACTCTTGACACTCACTTCCCATAAGACTAAGACACTATTATGTAGTCTTGACACTCATTTTCCATAAGACCGAGACTATTCTGTACTCTTGATATCACTCACATCCGTATAAAGAGCATGCAGCCAGCGTTCAGCCGAGAGTATTCTGGCCAGCCGACTGGCACCCTGGTGTCCCAGCAAAGCCGAACTGCCCGCCTGGCTGCCTTTGTCCAAAACCAGGGCTGTCGTCGAGTCATCTCGATATCTGATTTCGCCGCTATCTGGCTCGGCCAATCTGGCTAGAACCAAATTAGGGACAAATGATTCACTCCAAATTCTTAATCATTGATATTTATTAGACATTAGTTAGATTAGATTGATTAATCTAATTAAAACTGCGTATTTCATTATGAATTAATTAGTCGATCATCCACAAGCAAAAACTTGAAGTTCGAATAATATGCTATAGTCTGCACAACCTATAACACTCTTCCACAACTAATATCAGAGTGGGACTACATTAACTTGTACATTATATTAAGCTTAAAAAACTTGGTAACAAATTAACCAGGCAGATCAGACATAGGCTACTGGAGCTAATGCTCTGGTATAAAAAGGGTTGACAGAGTCATGAGCTATGTTAAGATATAAACCTTCTAACGTTAGACTTTAACCGCATTCCCTGAACCTGCTGCCCGGTGTACACGTCTGGCTAAAGGAAACTGAAAAAACCCAAAAACTCACTTTCCGAGTCTTTAGCTCCAGTCTGAATGGACTTCGAAACAACATGATATATTTCCGAGTCTGCTACCGTTTCCTTGGCGCCATAAGTTTCATTCTCTCGCACGCAGCTTGTTTCCAGCTCAATGCTGGTTTCAGCTTCCCCGAAGCCAGTATTGTTCACACACTCTTTCCACGACTTGCTATGGGCCGTTGGCAGCAAGCGTGATTTCACCGTTTTCCGTCGACTATGGGGAGACTTTCGATTCGCTGTAGTTGTCTCAATTAGGCTTGGCTCTGGCAAAGGCTCGACTGTCGGTGTTTCTGTGGGTCGATCAGTTATCGATGGGTTTTGGATAAGTCGATCAATAACTTGTGACCTTAAGGTGTCATCTGGCCTAATCGATTCATGATCATCCGATAATTCAACATTAGTCGATATTTTGGATATTGATTCATCGACTAATGCTGCTTGATCTGACGACAATTCATTAGCTATCAAATCGTCATGGATCAAATTCTGTCGCGTTAATGTTTCATCGCCGGAAAATATCTCGTTCGCCAAAACATTCGACGAAATTGGGCCTAGTTGATCGCCGTTTTCCACTGCTTTACTTTTCACGACAATAGAATTTTCAAGCGTTAATTCACGACAAGTACATTCAGTCTGACCTAACGGCTTTTCAGTTAATGATTCTAAATTCTTTTCGTCCAGTATCGATATTTCATTTTCTTTTGCCCCTGCGCTTAATCGATCAGTCTTTTTTTCGGAATTAAACAAATTCGGTTTTAATTTGACTTGAAAAGTAATGTTTTCTGTGTCATTTTCTTTAAACAATTTTTCAACACTTTCAGCTTCCGGCTTTCTCGTTTCTACCAAATCATTTTCCTTCAATAAATCAGTAGAATCATGATTTTTCTCGGACGCCACGCAATTACAAGCATCTTCAGGCGAAATATCTGATTTTTCAAGTTTTGATTGCCCAATATTTAAATCCGATCTATTTATACTTTCCGTGAGATCAATAGGAGTCGAAGGAAAATTTACATGAGGCTGTGAGGAATTTAAAAACGGCAAGGAAGCGTTCGATAACCCTGAATTTGAGTCCCTGGCAACGGTCTTTTCCTTCAATTTCACAAATTCTGTGGCAAACATTACCAAATTATGTTTATACGTTTCGTTAAAAGTCAACCTTCCGTCAAACTGCTCCCGTTCTTTCAGACTATCCGAAAAATCTATCTTTCCATTGCCTTCGTCCTTATTGTGCTTATTTTCCAAAATACCACCACTACGTTGTTTGTCAGCAAAGCCTTCGTCACTAGTCCTTTTATCGAATCCAACTTCGCTATTAGTCCGTTTCTCGACTTTGACATTACCATTCGTACGTTCCCCAACACGGGCTTCGTCACTATCCCGATTTTCAACAATGACTTCGTCACTATTCCGTTTCTCAACTTCGTCATTATTTCGCTTCTCGACTCCGCCATTACCATTAGTCCGGTTCTCCAATAAACCTTCGTCCCTAGCCCGTCCACCCTTGCTCAAATCGGTACTGACATCGTCATTAATTTCCCATTCCCAGTCGCTGTTGGACGAGCCACTGTGGTAGTCGGCCACCAAGGGTTTTTGATTGGGGACGAAGTCCGTTGACGCGTCCGCGGTGCCCCACGAGCAGTCAGAATCCCCAGCCTGACTCGTCCAGTCATCGGCTGCAGGGACTGGCTGGTGTGGCAGCTCAAAGGTAAGATCCTTAAAAAAGCAGAAACTAATGACAACTCAAAAAATGGCAAGGAAAGAATTTGTTACGCAGAATGAAAAGCAGCTCTAGCTCGCTTTGTAAGACGCAAACACCGAAGATTAACAAAAGAATGTGTTCTTCTTGAGCCTAAGGCTTAGATGCTTAACACTATATTTATGTTAATCAAGCTTTATTGACCGCCTTCAAGCTTTCGTAAACAAGTAGGTCAGTTCTGACGAGTGCATCTGCCTGCGCTAAACCACAGATATCTAGACGACGTCACTCTCTTCTTCTACAAGAATCAGAAACTATTATGTCTTTGCCTGTCTCACGTTTCCTTCCACAGAAACCAATGTTCATAGAAAATCCAAATCTCAAATAAAGCTCTCCATAACATAAACTAATAACAAAATTACTAACCGTATATTGCCTGACGGGTCAGACAAATTTTGACCAAACTCCAAACTTACACAATTCTCGCTCAACTCAGCATTCACAGTCTCTTCATCCCACGCTACTTCTGACTCCGTTGACTCCGTCGTGCGAACTGCGGCGGCCCTAAAACATACATTTACTAAAGTCTGACCAAAAATCCTAAACCCTGAGACGAAACAGATGACGTGCTTTTCGAGACTATTCGAGGCTGCATGCCAATGCTTTGCTACTTGCCTTTGATGCCTGAAACTAAAGTCTGATTAAAAAGTGCTGGGCCCTGGGTCAAGAAGAAACATGCGATTTCATTACGAAAAGAACGAATTGCAAGCAGCAAGAGTATATACGCGATATATAAGTCAAGAGTATGTCACCAAAATCACGCCATCTGTTTTATCTCGGGGTTCAGCAATTGCTGGTCAGACTTTAGTTCTGTTTATGATTAAATTGCGCTATGTTTCGTTTTCTCTTATGGTCCAGCATTTTTGGTCAGGCTTTAGCTAATATTTTTAGTTGTAGCGCAATCTAAATTCAATTTCTGTAGTTGCATAGTTAGATAGCAGCTGATTACTGCTAATATTAATTGTAGTCATTAATTATGTAAATTGCTCACGGCAATACACAAAATAGCAGTGTTGTCTAGGTTTCTAGATCTACACTTAGCTGTGGGCAAGATCACGAAAAAATGCCTTACTGTCTAAATTATTTCGCAATCAATATACACGAGTAACGAGTTCAGACCAACTTTGGCGGTCCGCTAATTGGCTTGAAGCAGCAGTCTAGATTAAACCAATTCAGGGTCACATTGCGGTCATAATATTCCAGCATGTGTTTAATTTTCTTCTTCGAAACTCCGTGTTGATTTCGCCTAGAAAATATTATAGCAAAATATTGAGGGCGCGACTATTCCATTGCATTAGAAGTCTAGTCAGTTGCGTAAAATTTTCGTTTAAGTTACAGATAATCTTAGGGTTATCTTAGAGCAAAATAGTCTAATTTGCAAAAAGGTCTAAAGCTACTACAAAACGTGCTCGTTTATTATGTAAACAGATTTCGGCTTGGGAAGTTCTCACAGCTTGATCCTCTTTATTCTCGTCAAAACGTCAGTTATTTTGTTTTCTAATATTAGCGACTAACTTCCTTCAACCATCGTCAGTGCCTCGCTGTTTTTTGGGGGCCCTCCTGCCTTGGTCTCGTGAGCCGAGCCACTGATATTTTGGTTGAATGCTGTGTACTGTCACCACGTACTTGTTCAGAGGGGTGAGGCGTCTGTATGGGGGAGGGGTAAAAAAGAAGTTTCCTTATGGGGGGAATTACCTATGTGGAGGAGGAACGTGGACAACTCAACCCCCCTCATTCGTGTTTACCTGTTCGAAGTTTTCACGAGATTCAAAAAAATGCACCCAACACCAACATCGAAAAATACTAGCAAAAAACCTTAAGGATATTAACACCTTCATTATTCGAAAAACATATACTCAAGTCTCAAGGTTTAGTGAGCTTCACCGATAACTAGCTTTCAAGGATATTAACACATCAATTAGAAAACCATATACTCAAGGTTTAGTCAGCTTCACAGATAACTAGCTTAGTCCTAACTGGTAAAATTTAACCACTCGAGTCTCGCCCAAGGAAAAGTGTAATTTAAATTGTTAACCAACTTTGCCAATTCGTGCGGCTTGAATTTCCACCAGGTGTCCGGCTCAATAAAGTGAACTTCGTACTTGTGTTTCACAGCCTGAAAAAGAAACTACTGAATTCTGTGAATTTGGTCAGCTCAAATTCAAAATGTCCGTTACTCCTTCGTTGTAATAATACAATAGGAATAACTTGAACAGAATGTTCATTTCGTCCACAAGCAAACAATATAAAATTCCAAATCAGTGAAATGCTTATTGTGCAAAAAGGTATGGAGAACGAGAAAAACTAAAAACAAAAAACTATGAAGAACAAAATAGTGTGGTCTGAAATTTATAATAGTGATCAAGGTGTAGCTAGGAGGGTGCAAAAGAATATTACCTATTTTTCCGTACTGAAATTTCACGCAAGAGTCCCATCCTAAGTAGAATAAAGTAAACATGCATATAACCATATTGATGACTGCTCTGAAATCGTGTATGCTATAATAAGCAACCTACCGCAACAACATATCGCCGCATCTCCCACGCTTGACAGTTGGTGTTGTCAATTATGATCGGGCTTACTTTGGCTTCAAATGATGTGGCCGCTGAAGCATAAACAAACAGTACAATACAATCACACCGTTTCACCAATCTTAAGCATAAATGTAGCGTCGTTTTAGAGTTTTCGGCAGCTCCAACCCCCCCAACACCTCTCTGACAAATTAAAGGCGTCCGAAAATGAACTGAATGACATTGAACAGATTCCTAACCCCTTTGGAAATTCCACCGATGTGCCGCATCCAATTGATTGGCGTCATAGCGGTACTCAACTTGGCAGCTGTTGGTCACAAAATATTCATCCGTGCTCAGAATAACACCATCGCCGCACAACTGCCTGAAAACAAACTGCATATTATACACTTCATATAAATTATTATAAAAATGTCCCGATTGCGCATCACTGAGTAGAATAGCAGGTTAGCGTTCTAAAGCGGAAAAAATGCAGTCTAAGTCGTTAAAGATTATGGACTGGATTATGTATGACAAACTTATTTTGTAGGTAATTTATTTTTTATTTCATTTAATTTATTGTTTACAAGTCTAGTGGGTCTAGTTTAGACTAGTTAGACAAAATCACGAAATGCCATCATTATTTTGATAACATTTGAAAATTTCACTTTTTTTCAATTTTTCCATTTCAGAAAGGGGTTTAAGGGGGCATAACTCTTGACACCGTAGTGGTACGGCGATAATTTTAGCATCATTTTTTAGCAAATTGTCTGAGCTTTAAAATGATGGGTGACATGACCTCGTGACGTAACGTTAAACTTGCGTCAAAAATTATTATTCAAAATTTTGACGTGTTTTTGGGTATGACGCCTCCATGTAACATAATCATTTGAAAGTGCCAGAATTTGTCTTACACGTGACCCTATTTTTTATGATCCTACGACACTCATAGCGAAAGTTACGACCCTTTTTCGATTAACCTAAAAAATAACTAACTACGAAGAGTGGTCTGTCGCGGAGGATTCGCGGAGTAAAAATAACTCCCAATTTACACCTTGGTTAAGAGATAATCACAGCATAGTGCATTAATACGAAGCGTTGGCGTTTCTTTTACATCTTTAGGTGTACCCGATAATAAGTACTGTGTTTTCAGTAGCATCGTATTAGACGTTGCTGGATGGAACCAAAAAATAACTCTGCTTTACGTGGCGTATAACTTGGGAACCAGACGAGTAGATGCGAATTGAAAGGTAAACGTCTGGATAACAAGTATAGTACTTTCAAATTCTGGGTATCGTTTGTGGAGGCTTCCATTATCATTATGATTAGGATAGTGTATATATATTAATTTTAAATTAAATTCCAATAATCCACATTCGGTGGATTTTCTGTAGTAATAAACAAATACAAACAAACAAGTGCTCTATTTTCAGTAAATCTATAAGACACCAACGACGTCTAAGCTTACTGAGCCAAAGTTGTTTTACCGCTTCCTGGCAAACCCCGCATCAGGATCAAAACTTTTTTCCCACGTTTGATGCTGTCCTTTACAGTGTTTAAAGAACAGGACGACTTTACAGCATATTTATTAGGCTTAGGCGCAGGCTTAGACTCAGGCGAGGATTTTGGCGGTGACTGTTTCTTGGGGTTATGTGGCCGTTTTATTGCCCGTCTGTTAGTGACTTGATTCCATCCTGCCTCATTGCTAAAATTAAAGGCAACAGTCACAATATTTACAGTAAATATAGTACACACTACACACTGTTTCTAATTTGAAAACGACAGTGTAAAAGCGAACAGTGTTACAAAAAAAGAGGTCCGTAGGCCCAAACTCGCTTCCTGACACTGAATTTTATCTTAACGTATTGTTCTTGAGCAGTTCCATGTCAACTGCCCAGCCAAACATCATGACAACTTTTTGTATTCACAAAGTTGGGGTCACATTCAATTTTCATGCCAATAAACAACTGAAGCGATAAAATCACCGTTGCGGTCACAATAGCTGACCCTGATTTATCTTCGTCCCTGAGCCTTTAATGAAAAGCGAAAACCAGATCTTACGGAATAGTAAAAAACTGCATCCGCCTTTGTTTATATATCAGCAACATCCCCTATGAAATAATGCCAGGTTATTTACGTTAATATTGGTGTCTGAAGCGGCACCCTTTCAGCTTTACATGACGGCAGGGCTGCCACTGGAATATAATTGCCAGGAGGCGGTGGCTGGGAGAAAGTGCGCGGGATGAACTCTGGGGCATCTGGTCGAAAATGAAAAGGATCCTTCCTCAGATCTAAACAATACGTACACAAAAACTAATTATAAAAAAAGTCAAATAAACTAAGGATCTTTTGACTTTTCATAAATAAAAATTAACTGGATTAGATTAACTAGATTACCTTCAATACCTCAACATAGGATTAACTTAAAAAATAAGTTAAATTCATGAAATTTTGCAAGGAAACGCGGATGACACGGTTTAGTCGTTATCCAAAGTATTAAACTTCTGCCGAACATGCGTTGAGTTAGTGAAGTTCATCCAGTTAACTTAATCCAGTTAATATAATTTAATATGAAAAGGTCCTAAAAACTTACTGATGTTAAAGCTCAATATTAAAAACGAACTGCGTATTTATATATCCTTTTTAAAAAAATAGATTCAATTGCAAGTATTCAGTCATAAAATAACCCACCTGCGCTGCCACTATGTTGACTGTCATTCGATTCCATACACTTGCGTCGTGTCACGTAGGCGTTTCCATCCACTAAATTACTGCACCCCGTATACCGTATTTTATCAGTCAGACACAAAACATACTGAATTCTCTAAATAGGGCACAAAAACCTACTCAACATTTACATAACAAACAAATAATATATATACTCCCGCGAATAAATATATATATACCCGTTGTCAAAGAGACAAATATATATACAATATATATACACACCATACTTACCTAGGTGCAACGGGGTCAAAATTTGAAAGAGGCCTCTCTGACCCAATTTTAGGCGACGCCCCCCCTGATCAACCAAAAATACCTTAAATTCCGCCAAATTTCGCAATAGACATTTTTTCTCAATTTTGCCCAAATTTTCAGAACCCATACATGTGGCGCTCCTGAACAAGGGCGTAGCCTGGAAGGGAGGGCTGCCTCTCCCTTTTGGCCGAAGCTGAAGGAATTATCAAGAAGGGACCCCCTTCTGTTTTGCGCCTCTGCCAGAAAAAATTTCCGATACACGTCTCCTATTGATCAAATTTGGCCTAAACATGACGAAATTCTTGAAATTATTTCCTGGTAGCTGCCGCCCGCAGACGACTGATAATGGTCAACTGCTTACTCATTTCACAGGAAAACCGGTGATCAGAATTTTCTCTGAATCACCGTCTTACGCTGCAGAGATATTTTGGATGTTATTAGGAGCTTTCTATAGATGGTTCGCACTTCGCAGCGTTTTCGGACAGTTTAATTCATAATTGAAAATTCGGATGTCTAAATTTTGTCCGAAAAATCTGTGGAGCTATTCCCAAAAAAATGGAATTAATTTAAGACAAAAATCAGATAAAATTCTGACATTTTTAAGCATACATGTACACGGGGTCTCGGTTTGAAGGGGGCTTGTCCCGAAATTTTCGACATTTTAGGGGGGCTTGTCCCGATATTTTGTCCCAAAACCGCGAAAATTTCCAAGTTTTGCCTGAAAATGGGAAATTTTTGCGAAATTCCGATATTTTTAGCGAATTTTTCGTTTTTTTTGGTCATTTTTGAAGCATTTTACAGCGATCTGAAGCGATTTTGGGGTTTGAGAGAGGGGGGCTTGTCCCGACTGGTCAAATCTGAGGGGGGGGGCTTGTCCCGGGATTTCAAATCTGGGGGGTGCTTGCCCCCCCCCCCAGACCCCCCCATGTACATCTGTGTTTTTAAGATGTCTTATTTTACTGTAAGAAGCCTATAAAATCTACTAACAGAAATAGGATAAATTTAAGATGATTTTTCGAAATCTTCATTTTCTTATAAATTGTCTTAAATTTATCTTAATTTCTAGAAGAGAGGGTTTTCACAGAAAATTAAGACATTAAAAATGTCCAAATTTTGTCTAAATTTTGCCTTAAAAAATTCCAAAAATTTTACAAAATTTTGCCAATTTTTGGGTATTTATGTTCAATCAGGGGGGAGGGTCCCCAAAAATTTTGACTCCGTACATGTATGCGTACAGTATAATTTGTCTGTACTGTACGTATTATATATGCACTGTACATGTAAAAATGTCTATACTTTTTACGTATGCTCCACAAACACATTTTTTGCCTAACGGCGATTCGGCCTAGAGACGATTCGGCCTAATAACAAAGGTTCTGCTTTGTGGCGATTCAGCCTAGCGGTGCTTCGGCCTGACAACGGCGAACGACCGAAAATCCGCGACTGCTCCTGTCTCGGGTTAAATGCAGTTGGGGGCGGGAGGAAATAGTGGACCTATTTTTTGAGTAGAGCACTTTGGGGGACTTTTGCTTTAAGAACCCCTAGTTCATTTTTTGGATTTTCTGAGATTTTTGGAAACCCGTGTTTTCTACTACTACTACTACTACGTTATTTCACTCCATCTGAGTGTTAACACGACTCGTTTCACAGACGGGGTGACGAAAACAAAAAAGGAGCAAAACAGCAATTGAAAGGAACAAAAGCAGAATAGACACCTTTAGCAACAGACAAAAAACAGTATATTATATACATACATAAAGCCAATTTCAGCAGCACTATTCAACTAAAAATCTCGACAAGAACTCATTAATTTCGTCCAATATCAATTTAAACTGCGTAGGAGATTTAGCTTTAAAAATATCCTTGCCCGATAGGTGCAGGGAATTCCAAGCTGCAACCACTCTATAACTAAAAAACTGTTTTTCTAACTCAGTGCGACAAAGACAGGGTTCTAACTTCCGTCTTCCATACATGCCCTCTTGTTCCAATTTCATTAGCGAGGACAAAAAAAATCGGAGAAACATAAATCAATAACATCAAACAGCATTTTATATACCATAACTAAATCAATTTTCATACGTCTCAATGCTAACTTTTCTAGACCTAAAATGTTACACCGAATTTCGTAATCAAATCCTGGAACTAGTCGTCTAGTAAAACTACGTTGCACGGATTCAATTTTTCTTATATCATAAAGCAAATGCGGGTTCCACACAACAGATGCATATTCCAACCTACTTCGCACATATGTCTTATACAAGTTGACAAGAAAATCAACATCTTTGGTGACAAATGTTTTAAAAATCAAATTAACTGTTCTGTTTCTCCGTTCTAAACGTGTTTAAATGTAGTCGGAATAATGTTTACAATTTTTTGAAATCAAAACAAAGGCACACTGAAAAAAATGGCCAAATTGACCAGAATTCTGGTGAATGTGGCCATTTTTTTAATTGAATTCGAATCGTCCAATTTTTTGACCAAATTCAAACTGGGCCTCAATTTAGGCTTAGGCTTAGGGCTTAAACAAACAAACAAAATGATTTTAAACAAAATGATTTTATTTGCAGAGTATTAGGCTTAGTATTGGGCTTAAACTTAGGCTTAGTATCAGGCTTAGGCTTAGCTTAGGTACTAAAAAATCGAAATCAGGAAAAACCCTGCCCGCTTAGCCTAGAAAATCCTGCTAGCTAAGCTTAGACGATGCCTTAAGGGGGTAGTGTCGCGAAAGCAGTCGATTTTGCGTAACTGTAAAATATTTTTAGACAAAAATTAAGACTTCGTTCTTCATATATTTTGAAAATATATGTTGATGCAAGTATTTTCGCCAAGTTTCATCAAAATTGATGCAGTATACTGTTTGCCGTGAGGTCGCAAAGTCGGAAAAATGACGTTTTAAAAACCTATTCACATTCGATTTTTTCGTCACAATTATCAACTTATTTGTTTAGTTTGTTTACATAGACTAAAAGGACATATGTTGTAGTTTATGCACACAAAATTAAGTGCAAATTGCTTGAGTGGTTGCGGAGTAATATCTGTTTGAACTGTGAAACTGTGCATAAACAATGAAGTACTCACAGCAATAATGATAAATTGTGAAAAATTTAGACGCTTATTTTAAAATCAAAAGAAAAACGAACCTTCATTTTTCGGGTTAAATGCAGTTGGGGGGGGGGGGGAAATAGTGGACCTATTTTTTTGAGTACAGCACCTTGGGGGAAGCATTTTTGCTTCAAGAACCCCTATTTCATTTTTTGGATTTTCTGAGATACGACCCCCCGAAATCTGAACCCTCAGTGAGGGACGTTTTCGCAATTTTTTTCCGAAGCTCTTGTTTTTTCCGTTCTAATCGTGTCTAAATGGTGTCAGATTATTGTTTACAATTTTTTAGAATCAAAACAAAGGCTCTTTCACCGGGTTCCTGCCGAAAAATTGGCCAAATTCGCCAGAAACGTCCAATTTTTGACCAAATTCAAACTTGGCCTTTAATTAGGCTTGGGCTTAGGCTTAGGCTTAGGGCTTAGGCTTAGTATGGGGCTTAGGCTTAGTATCAGGCTTAGGCTTAGGCTTAGGTTCAGGCTTAGGCTTAGGCTCAAGCTTAGGCAATAAAAAATCGAAATTTTCAGAAAAAATCCTGCCAGCTTAGCCTAGAGAACCTGCCAACTAAGCCTAGACGATGCCTTAAAACATCATAACGCACTCAAAACTATCCAAAAGCAAAGATTATAGCCATTTTTGGCTTCGAACGTTGGCCTACGTTCACTTCCAAAAACACTGAAAATGCAATTTTCAAGGGGTCATAGCTCAGAAAATCCAAATTTGTGGATAGGGGTTCTATTACAAAAAATGCTTCCCTCAAGGTGCTCTACTCAAAAAATAGGTCCACTATTCCCCCCCCCCCAACTGCACTTGATCCAAAGTTTGAAGCCAAAAATGCCTAATCTTTGTTTTTGGATAGTTTTGAGTGCGTTATAATGTTTTAAGGAGGTAGTGTCGCGAAAGCAGTTTTGCTCATAGGTTGCAAAAAGAGATCTTTTTGCTTTGAACTTGTACGTTCACTGAGAAACTAGTCCAATGCTATACTGTGTTAAATAAGTACTGCCAGACACTAGACTACCAATATCTACCAATATCTTGAACCAATCACCGATTGTAAGCCAGACATCACACAATAAGGACATGAAAATTCAAAAAATTAAGCCAGATATCAGATTGGCCAGGTTGTGAAGTACACATAACGTCTCGACGCACAGTTTTTTGCCACAAATAAGAAAAAAGAAAAATGGGATCAAGTGCAGTTGGGGGGGGGGAAATAGTGGACCTATTTTTTTGAGTAGAGCACCTTGAGGGAAGCATTTTTTGTAATAGAAGCCCTATCCACAAATTTGGATTTTCTGAGCTATGACCCATTGAAAATTGCATTTTCAGTGTTTTTGGAAGTGAACGTAGGCCAAAGTTTGAAGCCAAAAATGGCAATTATCTTTGTTTTTGGATAGTTTTGAGTGCGGATGTTTTAAGGCATCGTCTAGGCTTAGTTGGCATGATTCTCTAGGCTAAGCTGGCAGGATTTTTTCTGAAAATTTCGATTTTTTATTGCCTAAGCTTGAGCCTAAGCCTAAGCCTGAACCTAAGCCTAAGCCTAAGCCTGATACTAAGCCTAAGCCCCATACTAAGCCTAAGCCCTAAGCCTAAGCCTAAGCCCAAGCCTAATTAAAGGCCAAGTTTGAATTTGGTCAAAAATTGGACGTTTCTGGCGAATTTGGCCAATTTTTCGGCAGGAACCCGGTGAAAGAGCCTTTGTTTTGATTCTAAAAAATTGTAAACAATAATCTGACACCATTTAGACACGATTAGAACGGAAAAAACAAGAGCTTCGGAAAAAAATTGCGAAAACGTCCCTCACTGAGGGTTCAGATTTCGGGGGGTCGTATCTCAGAAAATCCAAAAAATGAAATAGGGGTTCTTGAAGCAAAAATGCTTCCCCCAAGGTGCTGTACTCAAAAAAATAGGTCCACTATTCCCCCCCCCCCCCCCCCCCCAACTTCATTTAACCAGAAAAATGAAGGTTCGTTTTTCTTTTGATTTTAAAATAAGCGTCTAAATTTTTCACAATTTATCATTATTGCTGTGAGTACTTCATTGTTTATGCACAGTTTCACAGTTCAAACAGATATTACTCCGCAACCACTCAAGCAATTTGCACTTAATTTTGTGTGCATAAACTACAACATATGTCCTTTTAGTCTATGTAAACAAACTAAACAAATAAGTTGATAATTGTGACGAAAAAATCGAATGTGAATAGGTTTTTAAAACGTCATTTTTCCGACTTTGCGACCTCACGGCAAACAGTATACTGCATCAATTTTGATGAAACTTGGCGAAAATACTTGCATCAACATATATTTTCAAAATATATGAAGAACGAAGTCTTAATTTTTGTCTAAAAATATTTTACAGTTACGCAAAATCGACTGCTTTCGCGACACTACCCCCTTAAGGCATCGTCTAAGCTTAGCTAGCAGGATTTTCTAGGCTAAGCGGGCAGGGTTTTTCCTGATTTCGATTTTTTAGTACCTAAGCTAAGCCTAAGCCTGATACTAAGCCTAAGTTTAAGCCCAATACTAAGCCTAATACTCTGCAAATAAAATCATTTTGTTTAAAATCATTTTGTTTGTTTGTTTAAGCCCTAAGCCTAAGCCTAAATTGAGGCCCAGTTTGAATTTGGTCAAAAAATTGGACGATTCGAATTCAATTAAAAAAATGGCCACATTCACCAGAATTCTGGTCAATTTGGCCATTTTTTTCAGTGTGCCTTTGTTTTGATTTCAAAAAATTGTAAACATTATTCCGACTACATTTAAACACGTTTAGAACGGAGAAACAGAACAGTTAATTTGATTTTTAAAACATTTGTCACCAAAGATGTTGATTTTCTTGTCAACTTGTATAAGACATATGTGCGAAGTAGGTTGGAATATGCATCTGTTGTGTGGAACCCGCATTTGCTTTATGATATAAGAAAAATTGAATCCGTGCAACGTAGTTTTACTAGACGACTAGTTCCAGGATTTGATTACGAAATTCGGTGTAACATTTTAGGTCTAGAAAAGTTAGCATTGAGACGTATGAAAATTGATTTAGTTATGGTATATAAAATGCTGTTTGATGTTATTGATTTATGTTTCTCCGATTTTTTTTGTCCTCGCTAATGAAATTGGAACAAGAGGGCATGTATGGAAGACGGAAGTTAGAACCCTGTCTTTGTCGCACTGAGTTAGAAAAACAGTTTTTTAGTTATAGAGTGGTTGCGGCTTGGAATTCCCTGCACCTATCGGGCAAGGATATTTTTAAAGCTAAATCTCCTACGCAGTTTAAATTGATATTGGACGAAATTAATGAGTTCTTGTCGAGATTTTTAGTTGAATAGTGCTGCTGAAATTGGCTTTATGTATGTATATAATATACTGTTTTTTGTCTGTTGCTAAAGGTGTCTATTCTGCTTTTGTTCCTTTCAATTGCTGTTTTGCTCCTTTTTTGTTTTCGTCACCCCGTCTGTGAAACGAGTCGTGTTAACACTCAGATGGAGTGAAATAACGTAGTAGTAGTAGTAGTAGTAGAAAACACGGGTTTCCAAAAATCTCAGAAAATCCAAAAAATGAAATAGGGGTTCTTAAAGCAAAAGTCCCCCAAAGTGCTCTACTCAAAAAATAGGTCCACTATTTTCTCCCGCCCCCAACTGCATTAACCCGAGACAGGAGCAGTCGCGGATTTTCGGTCGTTCGCCGTTGTCAGGCCGAAGCACCGCTAGGCTGAATCGCCACAAAGCAGAACCTTTGCTATTAGGCCGAATCGTCTCTAGGCCGAATCGCCGTTAGGCAAAAAATGTGTTTGTGGAGCATACGTAAAAAGTATAGACATTTTTACATGTACAGTGCATATATAATACGTACAGTACAGACAAATTATACTGTACGCATACATGTAC